>PVJA010022765.1:5953-33921 GCA_004027025.1 Myocastor coypus | reverse complement strand
AAAAAAAAAAAAAAAAAAAAAAAAGCAGGGGTAGCAATTGTGTTTGCCGACAGTCTAACCTTCAAACCAAGATTGATCATACAAAATAAAGAAGGACATTACATATTGGTTAGGGGAAAAATTCATGATGAAGAGGTAACACTCATAAATATGTATGCACCCAACATGGGAGCAGCAAGTTATATAAAACAAACCTCAATGGACATGAAAAATCTCATATCCAATACCACAATCTTAACAGGAGACCTCAACACACCCTTATCTGAAAAAGATAGGTCAAGCAAACAAAAAATCAACAAAGAAGTGGCAGAACTGAATCAGAACTTGGAACAACTGGACTTAGTGGACATACACAGAGTGTTCTACCCAAACACTTCAAAATACACATTCTTCTCAGCTGCACATGAGACATTTTCTAAAATAGATCACATATTAGTCCATAGATCATGCTTAAGTAGATGCAAGAAAACAGAAATTATCCCATGCATATTATCTGACCACAGTGCAATCAAATTGGAAATAAATGACAAAAGAAACCATAGGAATTCCAGGACTACATGGAAACTAAACAGCACTCTTCTCAACAACCAATGGGTTACAGATGAAATTAAACAATAAATAAAACAGTATCTACAATTTAATGAAAATTCAAACACAACCTACCGGAATTTGTGAGACGCAATGAAAGCAGTTCTCACAGGGAAATTTATAGCTCTGAATTCACACATTAAGAAAATAGAATGGGAACAAAAAATAAACAATCTTACGGAACACTTAAACCGACTAGAAACAGAAGAACAAACGAAATCCAAAGCCTGAAGGCGGGAGGAAATTATAAAGATTAGAGCAGAAATCGATTCAATTGAGACAAAGAGAACAAAACAAAGAATTAATGAATCCAAAAGCTGGTTCTCTGAAAGATTAAATAAGATTGATAAGCCCCTAGGTAACCTCATCAAAAAGAGGAAAGAAAGGACTCAAATTCAAGCAATAAGGAATGAAAAGGGTGAAATTACTACAGACCCAGCAGAGATACAGAGAATCATAAATAGCTAATCTTTACTCTCACAGAATTGAAGTCACAGATGAAATGGACAGATTCCTAGAAAACTGCAAGTTACAAAAACTGAATCAAGAAGATATTAGAACTCTCAATAACCCAATAACAGCCAATGAAATACAAAATGTAATAAAAAGCCTACTGACAAAGAAAAGTCCAGGACCCGATGGATTCACCTCTGAATTCTACAAGAAATTTAGAGAAGACATAACCCCAATACTCCTCAAACTCTTCAATGAGATTGAAAAAGAAGCAATCCTTCCAAAATCATTCCTAGAGGCAAGTATTACACTGATACCAAAACCAGAAAGATATGCAACTAAAAAAGAACACTACAGACCAATTTCTTTCATGAACATAGATGCAAACATTCTCAATAAAATCCTAGTCACTAGAATACAACAAATCATCAAGAAGATTATACATCACGACCAGGTAGGATTCATTCCAGGGATGCAAGGATGGTTCAATATATGCAAATCTATAAATGTAATACACTATATCAATAGAGCCAAGACCAAAAATCACATGATTGCCTCAATTGATGTCGAAAAGGCCTTTGACAAAGTGCAACACTCATTTGTGTTCAAAGTCCTACAGAAAATTGGAATAGAGGGCCTCTACCTCAACCTGATAAAAGCTATTTACAACAATCCAACAGCTAGCATAATTCTAAATGGGGAAAAACTGAAGTCCTTTACTCTCAAATCTGGTACAAGACAAGGATGTCCCTATCGCCACTTGTATTCAATATAGTTCTGGAATCATTAGCTACAGCCATTAGACAAGAAAGAGAAATAAAAGGAATAAGAATAGGTAAAGAAGAAGTAAAATTTTCACTATTTGCAGATGACATGATAATCTACTTAGAAGACCCAACGAACTCCACCAAAAAGCTACTGGAATTAATACACAAATTCAGTAGCACAGCAGGTTACAAAGTCAACACACAAAAGTCAGTGGCATTCCTCTACACAGATAACAAACACACTGAGAGAGAAATTAGAGAAACAGTACCTTTTATGATAGCACCGAAGAAAATGAAAACTGCTCTCAGATCTGAGACCTTTCTGGGAGTCCCCTCCATGGGCTATATAACTGAAGGCATCATGTGAGTCTGCACACCTCAAGGTTTACTCTAAAATAAATCTCTGTCACCACCGTCCCCTCCCTGGCTTCCCCATCAACCCTGAGATTTTCCTGAGAATTCAGAGGTGTGAGGAAGCTCCCTGCTGGGATGCACTGTCCTGGCTTTGGGAGCACCTGGTCTCCTTCAGGCTCCCACACCTGCTAACCTGTCACCCCTACGGCTTCCTGGGAGACTTCCTTTGTCTCCAATGTTGAATGACAAAACAAAGACAATGGTAGGGACCATGTGTAGCACATCCTGTTTGCCAGTCATGTTCCAAAATTTTTACATAAGCTCATTTACTCTTTTATCACTTCCTTTCATGGTAAACAAATCTTTTTTTTTTTCAGTATATTATTTTAATGCTTATTCTGATGTGTGGGGAGCATTGTTGGTGGACTTTTAATTGTTTTCTCAGTGGTTATTCTAAGAATTACTGTCCACTTGAACTCAGTATAGTCTATTTCACGTGAATACTGACTTAATTTGCTAAAATAGAACAACATTAAAGTAAAAAGAGAAATGCAGCAGCGTTACCCCCTAGCCTCTGCTTCATGACCTCCCCTCTGCCATTAGGACCAGAGTGTACATCTGCATGTGATAGAAACCCATTAGCATGGTGAATCATTAGTGATTGGCACAAACTGATATTTTTATCTAAAAATTCTAAAAGAAGCGAAAAATTGCATTTGTATATTTTTAAAAGTTGTATTTAGTGGGACTGAGAGATAGCTCATTAGAATAAGCACTTGCCTGGCAAGCACAAGGCCTGAGTTCAATCCCCAGTTCTGCAATAAACAAACAAATAAATATTTATTTGATTGTTACAGAATCTTTTTCTGCAACTCGTACTCATAGTGATCCTTCTGTTTTCAGCCGCCCTAGAGTAGGCTGGTGCAGCACGTGGTGCCAGGGACCAAACTGTGTGGTCAGACATTGTGGATATGTTTATTCATTCAATCATTTATTCAGTTCTTATTTGTCTCACACCCTGGCCATGGGTGATAGAAGATAAATGACACAAATGTCTGTTCTTAGGTGCTGTAGGTGGGAGTCTGGGGGTGTTAGATCTTCATTCTGGCACCTTGGTCTGAGACTGCACACCTTTCTTCCTCTTTGCCCTGGACAAGGTCTGGCATCACTCCAGGGAATCAGGTAGAACTTGCTCATAACATGATGCACACTGCTTCTCCTGGTTCAGTGTCTCCATTTTTATACTGGACAAGTGCACCATTTGTTGAATGAGCAGATGACACTGTACTTACCTCCTCTGAAAATGTTACATTTTATAAGATGGGAACTGACAATGACCTTAGTGCTCTGTGTAGTTGGGTTTCTATTAGAACCTGTGTGGCTTAGTTTATTTCCTGTTACTAGAAGAAAATACCATGAAGTAGGTGAAGTGTGAACAGCAGAAGTTTATGTGGTTCACTGCAGGCTGGAAAGCCCAAGGAAATGGTGGTAGCCCCTGGCCAGGGCCTCCTTAGGATTTCGTTGTGATAGGTTCCCCAAAGGTCATGTGATGAAAACTTGCTAAAGTAGCAAAGGCTGTTGCCGGAGCTGTCAGGACATGATCTGACCACGAGGGCGTGGAGGAATCTGCCGCTGGAGGCATCTTTGGATGGGTTCACAATTTGATAAGCTATCATGTGTGATGGGAATTTAGGGGGTGGGGCCTCATTGACAGAGTGGTCCTTGGGGCTGCTCCTGAGGATTGAGTCATGCTCCTGCCCCTTCCTCTGTCTCTGCTTCCTGGCTACCACGAGGGGAGCAGCTTTGCTCTGACACCTACCTCCACATCCATGATGTTCAGAAACTGTGAGTCATGAGTCCTTCCTTAAGTTGACTTCCTGGGGTATTTCATCACAGAGATAAAAACTGATTGACACAGTTCTCTATTTAGCACCACAGCGTGGCCAAAGGGCAGTGAAATGCTCAGGAAGAAGGTCGAGGCAACTGAGGCCTTTCCTCTGGAGCTCACTTTCTCAATAGTTAACCCAGCTTATTTTATCTTATTTAAGACAACAGCCTTGATCACTTCATGCAGGCTAAGTCCTTGTACCTAGCCATCTCTCCACACTCACACCTCACTCCTCTCAGCCCTCTTTTGCAGTGCTGGAGACTGCAGCTAGGGACCTCTACAGCCACCTTTAAAGTTTTTTAAAAAATTTTGAGACACGGTGGGAGTCATGGAGTTGCCTTGGCAAACTTTTGATCATCTTACTTTGCCTCCCAGAGTGCTGGGAGTACAGGTGTGTGCACTCTCTGGGGCAATTTACTTGACAGCAGTTTTGAGAAAATGTTCCAACTATTCTGGCATGACAGGGCTCACAAGATACCAAGACCCTGCATATGCTGTAGTGGAGATGATTGGCCCCAAGTAGGCCATGGCATGAAGTCGTGTACAGAATATGTATGCCACAGCACTGTGCAGGAGCAGAGTCACTAATATTCTTTGCGTTATGTAGTTGGGTGAGCCTTGAAATCCACTGTTCTTTCCCCAGGCTTGGAACTGAACCCTGTGTAGACTTGGAATAGAAAAGCAGGTGACAGTGGTGAGGAACCACGTTCCTTTGGTTTGCTTGCTTGTGTGCCGGCTCCTCTCTTACAGTAGTGTTGAGAACAGAACACAAAAGCAATACCTCTGCATCTCTGAACTGAGACCTCTGCCTTGTGCAGACCCACTTTGTTCTGTTTTGCTGCAGCTGAAGGGGAAAGTGAAAGTGTACCATAGACTCATTAACTGTTGCCTGCCCATGGGCGGGCAAATATGATCATTAAAACATGTTCATGCAACGGGGCTGGGGAGATAGCTCCAAGACACAAGTGCCTGCTAGGCAAGTGCAAGGTTGTGAGTTTGAACCCCGGTCCTGCCAAAAAAAAAAAAAAAAAAAACATGTTCAGCCAAGTGCGGGTTCTGCAGGGAATTTACAGACGCAGAGCCTGGTGGAAAAATAAACTTGGTGGTCAGATATGGACACAGGTCATCTATTTTTTTGAAAATCACACTCCAAGTGGATGCATAATTTCAGCCACTTAAGGAATAGAGGTAGTGTTATTTACATTTTAGTGCTTTTTGGCTAAGAGTAGTGCCTTTTGGCTAAGAGTAGGACTGATAAAATCAACTCTAAAATGCCCTCTGGTTGGGACATCATTCCCTCTCTTATTTGGGATTACAGTTTCATGTGAGATATCACTGAGATAAAGTTGAAGTGATTATCTGAGGCCTCCTCATGAGCCTGCCAGCTCTGAACAGAGGCTTGTGACTTGTTAAGGAAGCTGGGTCAGTTGACCTATTGGGGGATGATAAGATGAGCCCAGGGAGTTGGCTGCTATTGCTTTAGTGCCCTAAGTTTTCTCTTTACTATAAAGATAAAGGCCCACAGAATGATTTTATCTTCTCTGAGATCTACTGGAAACAGTTATTGTACTACTATTTGGAATTCAAAATAATTTGGAAACCACCTAAATGTCCATTGATTGGAGATGGGTAAATAATAGCCTAACCACACAATAGAATATTATGTCATTATTCAATAAGCAGATCCTATCAGCATGAGAAATTTTATTATTCTATATCATAATGAAACACCATAACATGATTCCGTGCACTTCACCATTACCAATATAATGGCATGGTTTCAATGTTTTAAATTATGTAAACATACATGCTTATACATATAATGTATACACCTATGTCTGTACATACTGATGCAGGCATTTGTTAGTCAAGTGTGTGCTGAGCCCCTCTTATGTCCCAGGCACTGAGTGAGGGCTAAGGATGGAGAACCACTCAATTAGTTCCATCCCTGACTCACGTAGACCCTAGCATACATTGTAAAGGACTTGTTACCAGTAGGAAGTCTATCAAGTACCCATAATAGAGCTTTTCATTTGGTAGGAAGCTTAAATTTTCTTCTTTATGTACTTCCGTACATTCCAGATTTCCTACTGAAATAAGCAGTTTCTATAGAAAGAAAAGAGACAACAAATGAGTTTTTGAAATAAGCAGACCTAAAGCCCAGCCCCTGCACAACGTTCTGTGTCTGCAACTGGAGGAGTAGTGAACAAGCTGGAAGAATTCTGTCCTGAGCCCCTGCTGGCTGTGACTTCCCCACTGCTTTCCCATCTCATGGCCTCAGCAGTTTTCCTAAACAACAGCGTTTTGGCTCAGGTGAGGGCTCAGGTCCTTCCAACTTTATTGCCCAAAGAATTTCCTAGCATTTGCAAAGTCTTTAGATTGAGACAACGATTTCTACAGACACAAATCTGTGCACCACCTGCTCCTATATGCTCCAATTCACAATTTGATTGTAGCTTCTTATTCTACACAGTTTTACTTTATGTGCAAATCCCTCCATCCCAAACTTCTAGACTGTTTCTTTCCATCTTTTGCTGTTTTTAGAGTTGGGAGAAAATGGTGTCATACTATTCATACAGATTTTCTGTGTGCCCTAAAGCAAACCATGTGCCCTCAGTTATAGGTTGAGTTGTAAAGGGCCAAAGCCAACAGCTTCTGACTTTGCCAATTCTGCTAATAACCCTCTACTACTATGGACTATTGGACTATACATACAACTACTTTCTCTTAGCTGAATGAGAAGAAATGTTTGTACTAATATTGTTTAGAAGAGTTATGTATTCTGAACAACTATGGTGACAACAATATACATTGTATTAATTATTGTGGCTATCCTACTAAGCTGTTTTGAAACTGTCTCATTGTCAGTTATTTCTCATTAAAATTAATAAAATATTTTAAAAATTTTTAAAAAACTCAGAAGCTTGCCCTTCCTGCCCCCACAGCAGCTGTTGTAGAGGATGAAAAGGAAGACTTGGGTATGAACTTGACCCCAGTGGCTGCAGTACTAATGGAAAGAGATAATGAAAGCTTATGAAACAATCTGACAGTGACACAGTAGAACAGACCAGTCCGCATCTGGTCCTTATCTCATCTGTGTTGTCAGGGTACATTACTGGGGTTCACAAAGCAGGAACATAGCCTGTGCAGCTGTAGGCCGGCCAAGACCCTCAGGGTGAACAGGGCGTTGTCTGGGCCTTAAATCCTGAGCATGACTTAGATGGCTGTGAAAGGAGGAATGGCACTTCTAGAAGGAAAACTAGAATGGATGGAGGACTGAAGGCCACTGGTGCAGCTAGCTTAGCCTATGAGTGTACATGATGCCTAAGTAAATTTCTTCTGGTTTTCTGTTTGGTTGTTTATTTCTTAAAACTGGGTCTTATGTGGTCCAGACTATTCATGAGCTCCTAGGCTGAAGGGATTCTCCTGCCTCAGCCTCCCTAGTAGCTGGGACTATAGGAGTACACCACTATGCCCAGCACTGCTTTGGTAAATTTGAATTTCAGATAAGTAATGCATGCTTTTTAGCATGAACATGGTGTTGGTACGTTATCATTTTTATATAATAATGGAGATAGATTTAGAAGTATGTTCTTTCATGTCACTTATGCTCGCTCATATGAAATAAAATATACAGGACTATTGATATGAAATGTGATATTTGGCATATGCTTATAGTAGCAGTTATGTGTTGTTTATCTCAAATCTAACTGGATCTAAATGTCGTGTTTTGTGTGGAAGTCCTCTTCTGAGTGTGCACACGTGAGGTGCATCAACACCAAGAAACTCCCGTATCCTAGATGGATGATTCAAAATATTGTCTCACTGTCCTGGACATTTAGAGGCCTGCAGGCCTAGACTGATTCTTGCACCCAGTTGCCACTGTGATACCTTGTGCGAGCAGCTCACCAACTCTGAACATTTTCATACTGCCTTAAAAATGAAGGCTTCACCTAAATGTCTATGGGTTCTGAGGTATTAAGATGAGAAAATTAGATAATGGCTAGGAAGGGGAAGTAGATCTTACCAGCCATCCTTAGATTAGAAAAGCCAGTGCTCGCTTCTTAATATCCAGCCCAAGGACTTTCCTGAATCTTGAGGTATTTGGTCATGACTTTATCTTCTGTGCACCTAGAATACATGATGCATAATTTTTCTCTTCACATCATCATTGTGGCCTTTTCAAATTCCTTAACGAAAACACCTGGCATGATAACCTCTCTTGAGTGGTTGTTCAAGGAGAAACATTGAATCCTGGACTGTGCCTTCTCTAGCTCCCCACCAAACTCAGAATAAAGGGAGGCAGGACAGACAGGCATTCTCTCCTTACCAGGTTGGAATCAGCCAGACTGATGCTGTGGGGTCATGTTTCCCAAATTTGAGTGTCATTTTATTTTTCTTTGCCACATGGTGCTGTAGGAAAAGGATCATGCCCTTTTTCTGTAGTCTGCCACACAGTGTGCCATCAGCAAACTACCATTGTTATGTAACCGCAGAGAAGGGTTTAGAAATATGCTCCTTCTTATCATTTATTCTCTCAGGTGAAGTAAGTCCCCTTTGCTCGGGAATGCTCAGAAGAGTAATAAGCTTCTCTTGAGTTGTTTATCTGCTTAAACTTGAGCTTTGTACCAAGTACTCTTTCAGTGGTGGGCTGAGTGGCCTGCCGAGATGGCTAACAGCAGAGGTGGCTGACGATACAGACTCTAGACTCCACAAAACAGCTATCTGAATAGGATTTGCTTAACATCAGTTCTATATAAAAGCAGTCACCTATGTGCTACTTACTTCTGGGTGAAGGTTATTTAAGAGATACAAAGATAAATGTGGTAATCACACCTATAATGTTAGTACTCAGGGAGTCTTAGGTAGAAGGGTGGCAAGCTGGAGCCCTGCCCAGACAACTTAGCAAGTTGTTTAAAAATCACACGCAGGCTGGAGAGATAGCTCAGTAAGCAGGCCCTGGGTTCAATTCCAAATACCTCAGAAATAGATCCAGATGATCCCATTCCAAGCTGTTAAGAGGGGCCATGAGATTGTAATTTGGTTCTTTTTCTATCATTAGAGGGCTGGTAGGGCTGGCTTGGGGGTTTAGTTGAAGTCCCCAGGAGTAAATGAATATATCATTGCCATCTTATATTGATACCAGCTTTTTGGTGCCAAAAGCAGCTTCTCATGACCATGGTACAGCAGGCTTTGTCAGGCATCAGTCGGTCTGTGAGTTTTAATTCTGGAGAAGGGCCTCAGAGTAGCTACATGGAATCACAGTGACTCTTAAGAAATGAGCGCTGTTCAAGATCCTTCGAGAAGTCCAACCTTTCCAGACAGACTCATTTTTACCTTACCTTATCCCTGGATCCAATGCATCCAAATATGTAGTAGGGCAGCTGCCTGAAAGATTGCAGGCGTTTGGGTCAGGCCTATGATTGGCAGAGCAGAAGGTCCTGATATGGCAAAGGCCGTGTGTTTCTTTGGTCTGTATTGAAGCCAAACAGGAGAATTAAGGAACATAAACGCTGAAAGATTAGATTGGATCAGAACAAGGCAGCTGTTGTTTTGCCAGAGTTTAAAGGGCAGTGTCAAGGTTACTGGATTCACTGCTGCTTTAGATGAACACTGTTGTGTTCATCTCCCTTGAACACTATTGCTCCTGTTCTTCCTGGGCTATAGACAGTGGTGGCCCCAGAGGGATGGTCCTTGTAGCTCTGTAAGGACTTGTGGAACCTGAGAACCTATGTTACTATAAGACATGACAACTCACTAACCTTTACCCAGGTGTCAAGTAGACAATTTGGGCATTTCCAGAAAATGATAGAGTACATTTATAACATCTTTTCCTTTTAAAACATTCATCAAACCAAAGTCAGTTTGATTCAAAGCATATGTGTATTAAACATCTCTAACTTGAAAATCTTGAAGCTGAAATGCTCCAGAGTCTAAAACCTTTCAAGTGTCAATGTGACACACAAGTAGACACCGTCACACCTTCTTCACATGAAGGGTCACACTCAAAATGTAGCTTCACTAAAAATATTGCCTTTAGGTCATGTGTATAAGGTATATGTCTATCATAAGTGGATTTCATGATTAGACTTGAGTCCCACCTCCAAGATATTTTATTACAGAAATACAAATATTCTAATATCCGGGAAATCCCAAATCTAATGCCCTGCTGGTTCTAAGAATTTGGGATAAAGGGAGAGCTACCCTGTGGCCAATGTCCAGTCACTCTTCAGGGTTGACTTGAAATATTGAACGTGGCCCAATTCATCAGGTATGGCCCTTTCCTTACATTTCATGCCTCCTGAGTTGGAGTTGGTGTCCTTAAGCACTGCTGTCTTCATTTATGTCCAGCACCTGCGGGAGGTGCCCTTCTCTCTTCTTGGGTCCTTGGCATAAGCCAAAGCATCCTTCCCTGACTCAGTGCAAGAATATTCTCTGGCCAGGAAGGTCTGGGGACCTCTGCTTTGTCTCTCTGCTAGCTAGGACCCAAGAACTCTCTCTCTCTCTCTCTCTCTCTCTCTCTCTCTCTCTCTCTCTCTCTCTTTCTCTCTCTGAGAGCTTGCTTTTTGGCACCATCAGTCTCACAAGGATGTCTAAAGGTAGGGCGGAAAGCTATCTTGGACCATGTGAGTGAGGTACTTAGAGGCTCCAGGGGAAGGTTCAGGAAGTCTGTGCTTGTTAACACCTTTATAAAGAATGAGTTTCACATTTTACTTTCATGGAAAGGCAGCTCAGGAGTAGAAGCCTGTTGAAGGATTTTTCATTTTGGGATGATCCTCAAAACACTGTGCTATGCCCATGGCTTCCTGAGAGAGATATGCCACCTTTCCCATGCTGCTGCCTGTGTCCTCAGCATATAGATGTGGCCAGTGCCTCTGAGCAGGTGAGTTTGTAGCTGAGCAAGGCTCTAAGGGCTAAAAGGAAGCTGCAAAGCCAGAGGCACAAGAGAATTTTCTAGTTCACTTGACTCATGAAGACGATAGCACCTTATAACTCTATGCAAAGATAGCATCACTCTTGCCAATATCAACAGAGGCCCTGGAGCTGCAGCCTGGGAGTGGGCGGAAATGTGTGACAGAAGCTAGAAAGAACACTTGGAAGAGCAAAGGATTTTTATTTCAGGCCCAAATGGGAAGCAGCCTTTTTTTTTTTTTTCCCCACGTTGCAGGAGAGCTGGTGGAGGGGAGAGCACCCTTGTGGCTACCTTCACAGGAGCTGCTGTTGTGGTGTAAAGGGGGAGTCCATCCTCTTTGTGAGGTCTTTAAGGATCATTGCTACATGGTAGGCTATGGAAAAGCACATTCCAGAAGCCCCTGAAGCAGAAGGATTAAATCTGATCATGGGTCCTAGACAGGGAAGGAGGCCTGAAGGGGAACAAGGGAAGGGGCTACAGGAGTAGGCCGTGAAGCTGGCAGGAAGGGGGGACAGGAAGCAGGGAACCTCACAGGTGTGGGGACTTCATGGATGCTTCTGAATGTTTCCAGGTCTTCTGGGAAGCCAAAACAAGAACAGGGATCAACATCGTCCCACCAGGGCACCTGGGCGCCAGTGCAGGGTGCTCAGAGCCTATGTGCAGCATATGGGGACATCAAGAAAACATGAAGCTTGATACATTTATGGCACACGGAGGTATTCTGCCTACATGAATCTGCAGTAGAATTCCAGCTACTTCACCTGAACTTGTGTTGAACACTCTGAATGATAGCAACAGTATTTGTCCAGGGGTCAGCATTTGTGGGTGAGGGAAAGTGGCCTTATTTTCCAAGCACTTGCTGTGCATGAAGCCAGGTGTTTGGAGGCATCATGTAAATTCCAACCTTGTTCTGCCTTTCAAAGGCTATACATATAACCAGCTTGAGGCTCCAGGATGAGAAGGACCAAGAGTCAGGATCCTCTTTAGTCTTATTTAGAGTTTTAGCACGTGCTCTAAAGGAAGGTCAGACATGGGGTGGGTGCTGTAGTATCTTCTAAAATGCAGGTGGTTTCGACTCTTTCCACCCACACATGCTCCAGGGCTCACTGGTGATGAGTTTGGGAGTCTTTCTGTCTTCAGCTTTGTTCCTTTGTTTGGTTTATGGTGATAGGGATGGAATCCAGGTCCTCCCACATGCTAAATACACTCTGTCACCCTAAGCTTCATACCCTGTCCTGAATTTTATGTGTGTCCTTAGTTCCTGGCCAAATATTCATTGTACTCTAGGAAAAGTCAACCTTAAATTAGGTTAAGAGGAAATTTATTTTTAATCTTTTTGAAGACAAGTTCTCAGTATGTAGCCCAGGCTGGCCTTGAACTTATGGAGGTCCTACTGCCTCAGTGCCCAAATGCTGGGATCATAGGCAGGTACCTCCACATTTGGCTTCAAAAAATGTTTTTGTTTTTACCCCTACTCCCTTGTAATACTTTAATTGTTGTTGTTAAGAGTACCCCTAATGTCTTCACCTCCATATGAGCATCAGTTGGAATTACCTAAGGAAAACTACACAGTATGGATAAAGGATTACCATGGCTTCTTCCTCAAGGAGGAATCCTGGAAAGATCAAGGGTCCTAACATGTGCAAGGCCCTGAGTTCAATCCACGGTATCTCTCATACAAAAATGTTATCCTCTCATTTGTTAGCTTTGCTGCTAATCACTGAGAGGTGTGATCACCGGGGAACTAGAACAAAGGAGGTGATAAAGGGGCGGGGAGGCTGGCACCCACTTCTGCTGGGGCATATCCACTTTATTGTGTGGCTTTGTGGGATGATTCCAGTCAGGCCTCATAGCACTGCTGTGCTCTGGAACAGGCCACCAAAGGGGAGTGGAGAAGCAACTTGTTTGCTGGCTCCCTTCTATCTTTTCACTTCTGTAAATCAAAAGTGCCCCAGGGGTCCTTTACAGGGGGCACAAGCCAGCTCCTCGGAAAGCCCCATGTTGTGGCTTTAGCTCAGCCCAGTGAGTGGGCACAGAAACACAGGGCTAAGTCAGCCTGCCTCCTTGCCCTGCCCCAAAGTAGTCCAAGGCGAGGAGAGAGAGAGAGCTCTGCTGCTAATTTCTGTATAGGCCACCTGCCTGAGGAGATGGGGGATGAGGGGACAGTTATGACAGTGCTGCTCCAAAGGTTTTAGAAAGCAAACATAGATTTTGCTTTAAGGGTGCTTTAGAGCAGGACTCAGCAAACTTTCTTAAAGGGCCAGATGGGAAATAGTCTAAGCTGTGAGGATTCTGTGCCAAGAGGCAAGACCAAGGCCATTTTGTAGGCACTACCAAACCCATTGAAATGTCACCTTGTAAAATATAAGACTCATTCTGAACAGACAGACCTTGAAAAGATATGCTGCCAGCACAATTTTGTCTGGTGGTATAAAGTCCTGCCCCTTGCTTTAGAGAGCAGGGTTTAAAGTAGGGCCCAACTCAAGTTTTGAGAAGGTCTATCACAGTGTTGTTTTTGCTGGGACTTTTGAAGGACGCAGATACTTGAGCATTACCTGCAGTTGGCCTCATGGGCCAGTAGGGTTTGAATTCTGTCCTGGGGTTATTTACTTCCCTCTGTTTTGCTGGGTAGGTGCCTCAGCTTGCACTGGCTCCCCAGCTACATCCTCACTGTTCTCCCATTACTGTCCTGAACCCAGCCGTATGGAAAATATTTACATAATTGAAATTGGCGCCCTTTAGAGATCTGGGGCTTGGGGAAAGTAACAAAGTCGAAATAAACACTCAGAAGTTTACCAAGGTGTCGCTATGCATGTGCTTTATTACACCAGCCTTTTCCAGAGTCTCTTCCAGCCAAAATAGCCTTCCCTTGGGGAGAGACACACAGGTGAGAGGAAAGCAGAATTAATGGGGTGAGTGCCTTGGCCAAGGGGACAAGGGAGGAAGGCCTAGAGGGCTCCCAGCTTGCCAGCTGCTTGCCTACTGGATACCTTCCCTTGGGTACTCATGCAGACTCAACAGCCCCAAAGGGGTCCAAGTTCTCTCCCCCCATTAGTCATCAGGATGTATGTGTTCACAACCTGGCCAAGCAAATCACTCACAAGGCCAACAGCAATGTGTGTGTATGTGTGCGCCTTTCTGCCTTTCTCCCATTGCCCTCTGGCTCCAACTTAGCCTGGCCTCCTAACCTCCTAACCTCCCAACTCATCTTTCCTGCTAGCTTGCAGTCTACTCCCCTGCTCGGGATGACCTTTCATGGCAGCCTCCAAGACCTTGCACATCCGTATGCTCCCGTCTTTAGAACAGAGTCCAGATTATTAATTTGCTAGCCTTGTCTCTAATTCCTGGAACCCTAAGCTCTCGTCTGTGTTTTGACTATAGACCTCATACTGTCTAGAAGGGTCTGGGCTCCCCTGTCTGCTGGCCTCTCCCCAACCTCAGTGTTATCAGGCTGAGTCTTCTTTTTTTTTTTTTTTTCAGGATTATTTTTATCTACCATTCTTACACCTTAGCTCATTGGTTTAACTTTACTTTTTATAGCGCTGAGAATTGAACCCACAGCTTTGCACATGCTGGGCAAGTGCTCTACAAATGGAGCTATGCACTCAGCCTTGTTTCTAAATTTTTTGTTTTATTTTGTTTTGAAGTTGTGAGACAGACCTGTCCTATGAGCTGGCCTTGAACTACGTAGCGCAGGCTGGGTGCTGAGGTAGGTGTGTACCACCACATCCCGCAATGTGTCTTTCTTTCTTGAAGGAACTTTCTCCCTTGGTCTGCTTAGGTAATAGCATGGGCTGCTGCTTTATCCCAACAGCACTTGAGGAACACTGTTAGAAAATTCCCTGCACGCTGGCATCGAGGGTCCTGTCTATTGAGTGTATGCTTTCAGTCCAGTTCCACTTCCTGAACTTGCTCTATGATCCCAAAATGTATATCCCACAGCCTTCAAGTGACTCTATAGCAAGACCTTTAAAGACCTTCAGAACTGACCTACTGGACCACAGAGTTCTGATTTTATATTAGGCAGATGCAGGGCCCAGAAGTCTGTGGATTTAAGTTTAACATTTGGCTGGGGGCTTGTGAGATCTCTGCGATGCAGCATGTGGTTAATATGCACAGGACCCTGGGTTCAATGCCCAGTGCCACAAAACAAAGCAAAATGAAAATCAAGGCTTTTGTGGAGATCGGTAGTGACAGGGATGATGATGAGTCTCTGTAGCTGAGACAAATGTACGATACACTTGGCAGATTACCATCATGACCAAAGTTAAAACTCAGAGATGGGGGTGAAGCAGATGCTGGAGCTGTGTCGCGTGCATGAAGCAGGGCCTTACAAAGCAAAGAACCTCATGCGCTGCAAGCATGTACTAAGAGAACTTAAGACAGCATGGGAGGCCTTGTCTGTTGTCAAGAATCAAGTTCGGATTCAAATAACAGTGAACCAAGTACAGCTAGAGAATTGTGCAGCCAGAGAGCAGGGCAGCAATGCCCACACTAGTGGCCAGAGGTGGGATGGGAGGGGATGGGATTAAGGTGGACCTGCTGGCCAGGACGGCTTTCTCCTGACCATCTGCTGCCTCCCAGCACCCACAATAGTGTTTCAGCAATTTCCACTTGAGCTCCCTTAAAATAAAGCTTAACATGTTCACATCTGGCGGTTCTCCGGCCCTCCTTGGCGCTTAGCTTTGGCCTGCATTTTGACAAACTATTCTGTGATTGCTTTGTGTTGCTTTGGGAGAATTTCTGGATCAGAGATTTGTGACTGTGATTGTATTATGATTACATTTGCAAATGACAGCACAGAGAAGCAATCTTAGGTCTGTTTTTATCCTGTGTCTGTGGGTAGTTGCTGTGGCTGCAGTTCAAACATCAGCTGAGCAACTTATTAAAAATACAGATTACTGAGTTCTGCCTCAGACCTATGGATCAGAAGCCCCAGGGAGGAAGCCTGGTATTTAGTTTAAATATCTTCCCAGATGATGGGGCAGTGGTCCATCCTTAGTTCAGCCACTGGACAGGCAGAGGCAGGAGGCTTGAAGGCAGCCTGGTAACTGACCAAGACTCTGTCTTCTGAAAAAGAAATCAAATGACTTGGATCTACATCCAAGACTGTTAACCAGGGACATAGGTAGCTTAGAAAACCTGGTCAGAAGCCAGCCATGCAAAAGCTCTCTTCTGAATCCTATTTTGGGTTCTTGGGTGCTGGAAGTTGAGGTTTTTCACTCTTGGTATTTATAAGGTTAAAACAGCTGATAGCACTGTCTAAATGAGAAAAAATGGTTCAATTATTACAGTGTTTAAAGGGACCACTGAGCAAAACACATGGGTTTAGAAAGGTTTTATACTGGGAGTTTGTTAAATCTACTTTTCTCCTGAAGACTCAAAGAACATAACTGTGAATCACACTGAGTCTGGTGTGAGTCCTGGCTCCACCGACTTCTGGGCTTGCTCCACCTTCCCTTCCACAAAGGGAAAATGAGCATCAATTTTCTTCCCTGCAGGATTATAGCAGTTTTGGGAACTATAAATCATCCTTTGTGCATAGCACTTGTTAATAAATGTTATAATCCCCCTCTTGGGGATAGAAACATCTTACAATTTTTGTTTAATTTTGAATACCATAGAGCCAGTATTGAATGAGCTTCTCGTCACTGCTGTTTTCTGTTTTAAGTTAATGACATTTCTTTCTAGCCCAATTTTCCCAAACCCTCAAAAGATAGGAACAGAGTAGTTTCACCCTTGGCAACAATAACTACTTCTACAGCCTTTTCAGTCTAGAAGGATGATATGTGTCAGTGTCTCCACAGCAAGTTTTGGGTCAAAGGTACAATCCTCTCCTTCACTCTTGGAGCAGGGCATGGTGATGCATGCCTGTAATCCCGGTGCTCTGGGAGGCTGAGGCAGGAAGATCACGAGTAAAGAGGTGAGGCACAGTGGTGCACACCTGTGATCCTGGCCCCCTCTGGGAGGCAGAGGCAGGAGGATCCCACTTCAAGCCTATCCTGGACAAATCAGCAATTTAACAAGACCCTGTCTCAAAATTAAAACAAACAAACAAATGAAAAACGGCTGGCACTTAGCTAAGTATGAAGGCCCCGGATTCAATTTCCCATACTGAAAAGAGAAGTCCTTTCTATGAATAACATTTGTGCACTGTGCCCCCAGCAGTAACATGATGTTTGCCAAATATCCAAATTCAGCTCAGCAATAGGCTAACAGGGCTGCAATTTGCAATTTGCAAGGTATATGTCTCAATTTCCTTTCTGAATGTTGCTGGGACACATGAGAAGTGTGCCTCCTGTGCCTCCACGTGCCACTGGGCCCGCTGAGCTGCCATGACGGAAAAGCACCCCTTTCAGGAGGACTCAGAGATGACCAGTGTGAGCGTGGGAATCAGGTGAGCAATGTGACACCCCGGCTGCTTCAGGAAGAAAGGCCCAAATGGTGGGGAGCCTGGGTGGTGCGCCTCTGGTCTTTTCACAAGCCCAGCTCATGCCCCAGAACCTGTGACTACAGAAATGCAGGAGCAGCCAGATAGAGAAAGCCACATGATTTTTTGAGCTTCCTACCAGTTCTCATAAATAGAAAATTCGGGGGGGGGGGGTGTTCTATCCTGCTTCAATTTCAAGGCTTCCCTTGATGCCCGGTCACTGAGCAACGATAGCCTAGTACTTTCATGATGCTTTACTTTTTTCCATTCTCTTTTGCTGGTACTGCAGATCAAACACAGGGCCTTCAAGCTGAATACCATCCCCAGCTCTTTATTTTATTTTTAATTGTCATTATTTGTTTATTTATTTTTTTAATGTGTTTGGCACAGGGTCTGACTGTGCATCTTAGTCTCGCAGTGATCCTCCTGTTTTCAGTCTCCCCAGAACCAGCGTTACAAGTATGTGTCACCATATCCAGACTCAGTGGCTGGTTTGACACACGTAAGGTGGGGTTGACACAGTATGTGGTATTTGGGATCCAGCCCCAGTCCCTGCACATGCCTAAGCTGCGAGCAATCTCTGCAGCCCTTATTTTTTAAATTTTAAGAAAGGGTCTCACTAAGTAGCTAAATTGCCCAGGCTGGGCCTCACTTTTCAGTCTTTCTGCCTCAGCCTTCCTGAGTGCTAGATTTGTGGATGTGTCCCCCCGCTATCTAGCTTAAGAGATTTTTATGCATGTTCATTCAGAAGGCATGTTTCCTCATCTTATATTCTTCTCATTTTTGTTTCCTTGTGTGGTAGCAAGGTTAATGGCCCTGAAGATGCCTACCTCCTAACCCCTAGAATCTGTGAGCATTCTAATGGAAGCATTGGAAGGATGGTTGCAGGTGGAATTAAAGTAACCCTGGCAGAACATTTGCCACTGCAAGGATCCTTACAAGTGAGAGAAGAGGGATAAAGTTAGTGGAGAGTGATTCAGCACAAGAAGGGCCCAACCTGTCCTTGATGGAGTAAGCCAAGATGTGCTGGCAGCTTCAAGAAGCCAGGAGATCCAAAGAAACTGACTCGGCCCTAGCTTCTTCAGAAAGAATAACGTCTGGTCGGCCTCCAAAATTGCAAAATAATCAACTGTGTTGTTTAAATGACTATATTTGTGATGACTTGTTGCCTCAGCCATGGAGGCTAATACAACTTCACCACCCCAGTGTTAGCTTGGTTGGTCCTGCAGCAATAGACTGAGGTCATGGGTCTCACCAGGCCCCAGAAGAGCTCTGGGGTGTCCATGCC
Organism: Myocastor coypus; assembly: GCA_004027025.1. Taxonomy (NCBI): domain Eukaryota; kingdom Metazoa; phylum Chordata; class Mammalia; order Rodentia; family Myocastoridae; genus Myocastor; species Myocastor coypus. Next base: position 15,240 of record PVJA010022765.1, on the reverse strand, counting down.
AGGACATCTACAACTCAGAGGAAAAGACTGCAGCCTCCTCCTGGAGGAGCCTCCGTCATCCTCCAGGGCCTCCCTCCAGCACACTGGGCTCTCCAGTTACCGGCTCATTTCCTGTTTTCAGCCTTTATTTACCAGAAATGCTTCTCCCCTTCTGAGAATAAGTCCATTTGACCATGTAGAGAGAAACTATTCAGGAACCACATACTAAGGTTTCGTTTTGAGAATCTTAATGTAAGAGAAACCTCAAAGACCCTCAAATTTAGTAATGGTCTAGAGAACTAATATATGTGAAATGGTCTAGCCATGTACTCAGCTTTCAGAAACTAGCATATGAAATCTCTCTTCCAGTCTTCTCTGAAAGACGAACAAGTGCATAATTTCAAAACTTCTTACAGCTAAAACTTGTGGTTTAGACATAGTCTTCCTACCAGGACGTGCTTTCATACCACTGTCCCTCTTTTGCATCTTGCACCAGGAGTTTCCCCAGGGTTTGTGGAAATCGACCCTGGCCTCAGGATGTGCTACATGTTTGAGTTGTTTAGAGTAAGTTATTAATTGCATCAGCCACGGAGATCCCTGGTGCAGGGCACATGCAGGACCCTAGCAGCAAAAGAAAGGTCTCAGCAGGTCCAGTGGAAAGGCACTATGTCAGATCTCTCAAAGGTGCTGAAGAGCAGAGGCTGCTTGGACCCTGACCTAGGAGAAGAACCTCTGGGTCCTTCAGAATGTCTTAGATATCAGTGAGTTGTTCATAGTATTGGACTCCAGTTAAAACTGAATTTGAAGTGTAGATGCTGGAGTAAGACGAAGGAGAAAACGACACAACTATACTCCAGTGTGACAAATGATGCCTAGGAGTGGCTTCCTTGAGCTGCTTCTCCCCCGCCATTTCCCTTCTGTCTCCCCACTTTTCCTTGATTTTTTTTTTTTTTAATCTTTGCAGGATGAGCCCCTGTGTTACAAGAGCTGTGTTTTACCTCCTGTGTGTCCCCATCAGTGCCTCCTCACTTTAGAGGGGCCCTTTTATTCTTTTACCCTCAGGTGCACTTTTCTAGAAATTATTTTATATCTTCTGTTTTAGGCTGAGAGTGGGGTGACTACTTTGAGTTTTAGTAAGGACTCTGGAGTACAACACCACACCTAAATGACTGAAAATCCCCCACAGGCAAGGAGAGGTAGGAGACAGGCCCTTAGGATATCCCAGAAGTAAGGCCTAGGCTGTCTGTGAAGCCTGTGGAAGAGGTTCGAGGACCAGAGAAGAAAAATAATTCTGCTAACAAGAAAACCCTTCTCTGCTGTGTGTTGTTTGTCACAAAGGGAGGAGGGAGGAGACCTAACTAAAAAGAAATGTTTTGTTCCCAAGTGGAAGGCTAGAAGGCATGTTTTTTTTTTTTTTTTTTTTCCTTACTGCTCTAAGTGGCACAGGCATCACCAGGCTGGCAGGAACATCCGGAGCCTTTGGTATTCAGCAGGATGTTAGATGCCAGCTTCATGGAGCAAAGGAACAATGGCCATTTAATTCACTTTTTATAGCAAAGCTCATTTGGGAAGAATGAAAGCAGGAGGATCTTAGTGAAGCTTCCCTTCCCCAGGGCTGCCCATCTGCTTCAGAGGAGGCCAGAGTGCTGACTCAGGAAGCTGAGCCCATGCTCGCTCAGGGCATGGCTGGGCCAGGATACTGGCTGGCCCACGCTTGCCCAGGAATGAGCTGTGTGCTTGGGGCAGGGCACAGTAGGTTTTCTGGGGTAGCTTCCTAAGGGCTGGAGGGTAGAGGGTGCCCAAGAATCCCTGAGACCTGTGTTCAGGGACCACCATAAGCATCTTTCCTCTAACAAAGCCTCTTTCTCAGGTATTGTTGGGGGGAATGAGAAACAGTGGAAGCTCACTACATGCAGGGATTAAACAGTTTAGAAAAATTAAAATGTTTCAAACTATCACCTATATTAAGGCTTTCTAAAGTAGAAAACAAACATCCATAAATGCTTTGGTTCATTAATATGAATACCTTTGTGTGTGTGTGTGTGTGTGTGTGTGTGTGTGTGTGTGTGTGTTGTACCAGGGATTGAACTCAGGACCTTGTGCTTGCCAAGCAAGGACTTATTCCACTGAGCTATCTCCCTGGCCCCCATGAATACCAATTTTTAAACTACAAATTACTATAGCTCCAATTTTATGTGGAGATTATACATGCTACAGATTTTGAAACTTTTATAAATATACCAACTCAGTATGTTTTCTGCTGTTTTGTTTTGTACTAGGGATGGAACACAAGGCTTCCAAAGGCCTTTGAACTGAATTCTCCTCCTCCTCCTCCTTTAAAATCTTACCTGTGACAAGTCTTGTTATCTATCCCAGTCTTTATTCTTCTTCTTGATCCTTCTTCCTCAGCCTACCCGAGTGCAGATGTGCTACTGCCCAGCTAGATGCTATGCATTTTGTGTTTATGAATTTATTTTTCACCATCTTGCCTTCATTTACTGGTTCCAGATCTTTTGGAGTTAGTCTAGAAGCATTTTCTACTACATCCCCCTTCTACCAAAATTAATAAGTTACTTTGTTATAATCACATGTGAAATTGTAACAACAGCTTTGGGAAAGAACCTGAGTTTCCTGTGAACTGAGCTCACAGCTGTTAAGCCATTCTCAGACCTGTTTCCTTCCCTTGCTTGAAGCTTCTAGCCAGTCTTGCAAAGGATGCTGTAGTGGGGCCTCCGGATGTGGAGCATGGCAGACCAGGAGAACAAGGTCTGATTAAGACCTGATTAACTCTCAACTTTGATTAAGTTGAGGACACCGGCACAGCTTGCTGGGAGAATACCCTTTATGACCACTGTGGTCCCCATCCTCAGGGAGGCTTCCATTCTGGATGCTGATGGTGTTTTTTTTTGTTTTGTTTTTGTTGGAACCTGGCATTGAACTCAGGGCCTTGCACTTGCCAGGTAGGCACTTGTGCTCCTGAGCTATCTCCCTGGCCCCTAGGTGGTGCATTCTTTTGTGGATTTTCTCACCTCGCAGAGACCAAACCCATTCCCTATCTTTTCTTCAGGGTCTTCTTTAAACTTTTTTAATTTTTAAATTTTGAGACAAAGTCTTGCTCAGTTGCTAAATAGCCCAGATTGGGCTTGAACTTCTGATCTTTGTGCCTCAGCCTTTCAGAGTGTTGGGAATACAGGCTTGTGCTCCAATACCTTGCATGTTTTTTCTTAGATATAATGCATGTACCCATGGGGGTCCTATGCAAGGTAACCATCCTTTCAGTAGTTAAATAACATCATTCAGGGATTTGTTGAGTGAATATCAACTACATCAACTGCTGTTGATAAAGAAGATATAACAGAGTGAAAATATTTGTCACATGAGTCTTACTACTTTTCTTAGTCATCTGTGCTCTCATGTGGTAATGGGAGAACTCTTATGTCTGCTCCAGATGGTGAAAAATTCTTGTGCCATTTAGGTCACCCTTCAATACTCACAGAGGACTGTGTCTTTCTGCTCATCTGGTTTAGTTTCATTTCTGCACTGCTCCTTCCCAGGAGAAACCAAGCCATACACAACTATCTTGGTTTTAGAGAGCCATTTCGGAGAATAATGTCCAAGAGCACCATTCCTGTTCCATCTGCATTGTCCTTGCAGGGCCAAGGCCTGCCCACACCCTTAGACCTTGAAATCAGCCCAGATTTCACAGAACCCATAGCAAGTCTTTTGAAGTGCTAGCATGCCTCCACGACCTTCTCCACATGAATGGATATATATATATATATGTATATATATATATATACATATATATATATATAGTGTATATATATATGTATATATATATATTAGAGTAGATATTCAATGACAATACATTATATAATACTCTCCAAAAAATTAGAGACATATCTTCCAGTATAGAAGTACTCTGCCATATATGGTTATCAGGAAATTGAAATAAGTCCAGGTTGACCTAAGATGTACTATACAACTGGACATGGTGGCACATGCCTGAAATCCCAGCTACTCAGGAGGCTGAGGCAGGAGGAGTAGAAATTTGAAGCCAACTTAGACCACTTAGGGAGACTTGGTCTCAAAATAAAAAATAAAAGGGGTGGGGTTGTAGCATAGCTCTAGACCCTATTTGGGTACCATGTCAAATAATGCAAAATAAAAAAACTATACATATTAAAATATAAAACATGTTAAATACTTAGAATGAAGTGTGAGAATATGAACTAACTCAACATTTTAAAAAATTATACGCTGAAAAGATGTTTGCCTATGTTGGCTTAAATAGTATACAGTATATTCAAATTAATTTTAGTAATTTTTTTGGTTTTTTTTCCCCACTTACACATCAATCACTGCACATTCTGAATATTAGGTCTTCAGAACTTGCTCATCTTACAACTTAGAGCTCAGATCCTTTAACCAATATCTCCCCATTATGAACAATTTTTTTGCCTAGTGGACTGGCAGTTTGGGTAACCTTGAAAAACTCAAATTGAAGTCTGAATTTAATTTCTGTTGTGACTGCAGAATACCTGAAGCTGGGTAATTTCATCAAGTGGAAAGGTTGATTTAGTTTTCCGGTTCTGGAGGATGAAAGGTTCAAAAGTGTATTGTGGACATCTGGTGAAGGTCTTCTTCCTGTGTCAGAGTATAGTGGAGACAACGTCACAATAGACTAAAGAGCACAGCAGAATACACTCACTTTTTTCTTTATTCTTTTCAATTTTTTTTTTTTTTTTTTTGTGGGACCAGGGTTCAAACTCATGACCTTGCACTTGCCAGGCAGGCACTGGTGCCACAGAGCTATCTCCCCAACCCCTATTCTTTTCAATTTTGAGATTTACTAAGTCGCTAAGTTGCCCAGGTTGAACTCAAACTTAACAATTCTACTGTCTTAGCCTCCAAGAGTACTGGGATTAAAACCCTACACCACCGTGCCAAATGTAAGTCAATAATCCATGAAGGTTTACAACCTGATCACTTCTCCAAGCCCAGGCTGTGGGGTGGGGGGGGGTGTTGAGTTTGCAGCTCATGATTCCTAGGCAACACCGCAAACCACAGCAGTATCCTATACATTATGAGAGACCTGAGCTGTGGTCAAGCACAGGTTAGGGCAGGCAGAGGTGGAAAGGTTAATGCCCTCAAATTAGCAGACTCAGCATATGACGGATGTAAAAACCTATGAACATGTCTTGAGTGTCACCCAATCTACTGTGAGGTATTTTACCATTGTACCCCAGTAGCCCACCCTCTAGATGTTATGAAGAGGCCTGAAAAGGTGCCATGATTGGGTTGGTGCTTGCAGACGGAGGTGAAGCATGTAAATAAAGATGCTGAAAAAAAGGGTCTGCTACAGTGACAAGTGCAAACAAGGTGGTGGCTTGCAAGGGGGCTGACAACTCTGTTATCTTGCAGTGTTCTCCAAGGCTGACTGCCTTTTCACCAGACATGTGAGGCTGTAAGCCAAGCTGGCTGGCAGAGCCAAAGGTTGGTTGGGCACAGGTCTCCATTGGGTGGATTCTGCCCACCCTGTTCAGATGGCATAAAGCACTAACCCTTGTCAAATATCAATGATTCATCTATAAAACAGATTGTATTAGTTTGCTAGGGGGCTAGTACCGAAAGATCTTAGGGTAGGTAGCTTGCGCAATCAGAAATCATTTTCTCATAGCTCTGGAAGTCTCAGGTCACAGAGTAGGAAGGACTGGTTTCCTCAGAAGCCCCTCTCTCTCTCTCTCTCTCTCTCTCTCTCTCTCTCTCTCTCTCTCTCTTTTGCTCTCTCACTCTCTCTTGCTCTCTCTCTTTCGCTCTCTCGCTCTCTCTCTCTCTCTCTCTCTCTCGCTCTCTCTCTCTTTTGCTCTCTCACTCTCTCTTGCTCTCTCTCTTTCGCTCTCTCGCTCTCTCTCTTGCTCTCTCTCTCACTCTCGCTCTCGCTCTGGCTTGCACACAGGGGTCCTCAGGTCACCCTTTTATGTGATGATCATTCTGTGAACCTGCATAGCCCCTGCTTCTCTTTCTCTTCTTACAACAGGGGTCCTCAGGTCACCCTTTTATGTGATGATCATTCTGTGAACCTGCATAGCCCCTGCTTCTCTTTCTCTTCTTACAAGGACATCAGTCACATTAAATTAAGGCTTCATACTGATAGCCTCATCGTTAGCTAAGCCAAGGCACCTCTGTAAAGATTTTCTGCCCATACGTAATTACATTCTGAAGTGCTGGGTGTTGGGACTTCAACATATGAATCTTGGTGACATAATTCAACCCCTAACAGAGGTCATTTCCTGTGTCTCAGCTGAGGAAATGGAGGAAGATAAGTGACTTGCTTGAGGGTCAGCAAGCTCATTGAAACTTGACTCTGGATCCCATATCAGCATTCTTTCCACCATGATAGCTTTGTTTCCTAAGCACAGAGATTTATCTAACTAGAGCTAGGGCATTTAGAAGGTTCAGGGATTTTCACTACCTGAAAGATTACGTGGGCACTTTGTGGGGGGCAATGGGTCAGAGGTTGCTGCAGTTGATGAAGTAGATGAGATGTGGGCATTGGAGTGTGGAATGTGGGTGTGAGTCTTAGCTCTCCCACTTGCTAGGAGCGCAACATGGTCAAGCCTGCATTCCCTGTGCTCATGTAGACTAATGTTTAGTCGGTGGTGGCGCTTGGTACAGAGCATCTGCCGCATCAAGCAGCCTATGAAGTGGAAATTTTTACTGTACCTACAGTGCAGTTGAGGAACAGATTCTCAGCAAGGTAAAATTATGCAGCCACATAGCCACCGAAACCTAGAACCAAGGCCCAAATGAGGCTTGCAGAGTTCAAAACTTATACAGACTCAGAAATGGAATCTGTAGTTATACAACCTGCTCTTGTGTAAGAGAGAGAGAAGCCTGGTTTTAAAGCAAAATCTCAAGTGTTGGTTGCTTTGATAACCTCTTACCTCCAGAGTGAGTGGCCCAGCCCTCACTGCCTGTCCTAATAGCGTGTAAATCTCTGACGCTATTATAAATTTGTGAAGTAGGTTTTGTGAGTGTAGAAGACTGAGTAGCCTTTGGGTGTTGAGTAACTGTATTTGAACCTGTCCTTTCACACTTACCAGCAACAAAAGGACATAGATTCTTTAGCAGAGCCCATTTTCTGGCCTGGTACTTGGTGCATCTTTGTGAATACTGAAGCAGCGCTTGGTAAGTGCCTGGTGAGAGCTTTGGCTGGTAGTGGGAAAATGGTTATTATCAGCCATGCAGTGTTCTGGTGTCACCGGCCACACAGGCTCATACTCTCAGGCTTGTTTGCTCGCTGCTGACTAAATCAGAGAAAAATATTTGTTTTAGTAAAAAGGGAAAAATATTTATTCAAAGTTAGCTCAGAGGAGCTGGAGGAGCCCATTTGCCTCAAATCATCATCTCACTGTGTACAGGTGCATTGGGGTCTTTTCTAGTAAAAAGCAGGGGCAAGAGTGAAAATGTCCAGATGACAGGTGGGTTCAGGCTTGTTGCATTCTTTCCTGGACCCAAACCTCTGCCTCTCTTGCCTCTGGATTTGAAACTGGCTTTGTGTCCACTTTTCAGAGCTGAGGAGAGGTTTGGCTGGCAGGGTGCCCTAGGCCTGAGGAAATTTGGAGAAGCCACTCTTTCTAAGAGAAGCAAAATAACTTTTAAAGGTCCTCTTTGCCATGCTGGCTACATGATCTTTCTGTGGGACCCCGCATGTGTGAGGGGAACCTATTGAAGATTTGGGGGGTTGTGAACAGGGCTCCCATCCTGGCAGTTCTCCCCATATATCCAAGGAACTGTCATTTTACTCTTGAAATCTCCAGGTTTCTTCCTTTTCTATGTATTTCAACTGGTGTGAGCTCTTTTTCTTGACAAGCATTTAATGAACTCCTAATGTGGTGAAGAAGGCTTCTCAAACTCCAATCTGCACAATAGCTGGGGTGCTTGCCTCCTAGACGCTGCTGTACACTACAAGGAAGCAGAGTGGAATGGCCAGGAATCTGCGGGATGGCAGCTGTCCGGGAGGTGGAAGCAAGAGTGCCACATAAGGCCCACTGTGGCCCAGCGTGACTTCCCTGCAGGGGACAGCTGATCACATGGCCACCTGGAGGGGCCTCCTTGGTGGATGGCCTCTCATCCCTGCCTCTTTCTGCAATGCAGTCTGGTCTGGCTGGGAGATCCCTGGAGAAGTCTGTGGGGCAGCCAGGTCTGGGAGGAAGAGGGACTGAGAACCTATCTTAACTAGAATCCTTACCGTGGAAACAGTCAGCTCATACAAGGAGACAGGACCACCATTTTAGTGTTCTGACATAAGCCATAATGGTCAACAAGGGACTAGGAGGTGCCCCGTCTGCAGGCCCCAGGAGCAGTTGAGCAGCTCAGTGAACAAGCGCCACCTGGGGATCCCTTCCCACCTTTCCATTGCTGCCCACAGTGAAGACACACGTGGTCACAGCAGGCTGCTGCCTGTCATTTGGGGCCTCCCACCCTCATCCTTGGCAGATGATGTGCGCGTCCCCTCTCCAGGCCCAGGCAGATGGCTACGAGGTTCCAGAGTGGCAGGTTTTGTGGCCCCGTGCTGCAACCTGTGCCCAGCTGGGCTATGAGGTGACTTCAGAGAAGTGCCCAGGGGACCTTCAGGAGAATGAGCTGCCACGCAAGGCTAACAGGACTTTTCCAGCAGAGTCTGGAAGAGGCTCCTGGGTCCAAGCAAACCGAGAGACTGCTGTGTCCTGGGGCGGGGGAAGAGGCAGTGCTGGGGTGAGCAAGCAGAAATGGAGCGGGGACAGGACGCACAGCCATACCACAGGGGGTTTTGGCTGTTTTTTGTTTGTTTATTGAGATTAGGTGATTAGGTAAATTTGCATTCTTATCCTCGGGCCTTGCCCCCAAACCAGAGGAAGTGCTAGAGGAAATACGATATTAAAATAACTGTGTTGGAACGCAAGGTCCATCAGCTTTCTTTGTGGCCAGAATCTCCCCTCACCTTTATTATTTTTTTTTATTCTTTCTGTTTTACTTTTTACCTTTATTTTTATTTTTATTTATTCATTTATTATATATGTTTTAATTTCATTAATTTCTCTTAGTTCAATGAGAAGAAAGATTTGTACTAATAGTGTTCAGAAAAGATATGTCTCCATCTTGTACTCTGAACAACTACTATGGAGAGAGCAATATGCAATGTATTAATTATTGTAACTGTCCTACTAACGTGCTATGAAACTGTCTCATTGTTGTTTCTTTCTCATTAAAATTAATAAAATTTTTAAAAAATCCACTCACCTCTAGACTTGACCCCAAAGGCT
>PVJA010022764.1:0-33851 GCA_004027025.1 Myocastor coypus | reverse complement strand
TGGGCCCTGCCCTGCCGGGACACCAGCCCCACAGCCCGCACCCCAAGGAGAAATGGGCCTTGCCCTGCCGGGACACCAGCCCCACAGCCCGCACCCCAAGGAGAAATGGGCCCTGCCCTGCCGGGACACCAGCCCCACAGCCCGCACCCCAAGGAGAAATGGGCCCTGCCCTGCCGGGACACCAGCCCCACAGCCTGCATCCCCAGGGAGAAATGGGCTTTAGGCACTCACAGTTGCGCGCTTCCTGAGGAAGGCGTCAGCTTCATCCACAAAGAGCAGGAGGCTGTTAACAAGGGGGCAGTGATGGACACCGGGCACCACCATCCAACGGCTCGGGATGCTCTGGGAGCTGCCTAGGTGCCAGGGCACGCTCCCCAGGAGCCCACGGTGGTGCCCGGCCAGAAGCCAACATGCAGGCCCAAGAGAAGGCACCGGCCTGGCCTCTGGCCCAGCCTGGCTCTACCTTGGGTCACCCCAAGGGCATTCAGGGTCACCTAATCTCCAGGGAGGTGCTAACCAAGACTGGGGCAACGTAAGGAACGTCTGAGATCCTGTGACGAGGCCAGCCACACCATGCTCACGGGAGTGGGGATGAGTCTCAGGACCACAGCTCCTCAGGTAAGCTCAGCAGAAGCTTGAGCGTGCACATGCGTGCGCACACGCACACACGGGGAGGCACAGACTTTGGGGAGGCCCAGCCTGGCCCGCGCTGGCAAGACCACAGCTGCCCTCACAGGGGAGACCCCGTGGCCCCAGCATCAGCCTTGGTGTCCTCAGATGCCAGAGGCCGTACAGCCTGGAGGGGGACGGCAGAGCCTGGGTGCTTGGGGGCTCACCCTCGCCGGCTGGTGTTGGCCCAGTCGAAGACTTTGTGCATGGCGGTCACACCCTCCCGTCCCATGGGGGCCACGTCCCCGCCGGTCATGATGGCATAGTCCATGCCTGAGTGCAGCGCCAATTTCTAGGCAGGGAAGGCAGCAACGTTCCGACTCACCCTGCACAGGCTCGCATTCCCAATAGCCCACCGTCCCTGACCCATGGCATAGCCTGGCCCCCACCTTGGCGAATAACGTCTTGCCAGTGCCCGGTGGCCCGTACATCAGAACGTTCCTGTACAGGCTCTTGTTCTTCTTCGTGTTCCTTGTTGCTATGGCAATATCCCGCACGCGCGCCTCCAGGCTGGGCTGCCAGAAGAGGCAGGTTGGGACAAGCTCAGGTGCAGCTCACTCCCTGGGAACCTGTACTGGGTTTCTGGTCCCAAAGCCCCAACTGCATACTGCCCACACCGCCACCACGCCACCCAGACTTACACTGAGAACGACTCCTTCCAGGGCATCCTGAGGTCTGCTGAGCAGCCGCTTGCTAACCTATGGGGCACCAGTGGCGTCAGCTGGGCTCATGAGCAAGGGGCCTGCTGCCCTGAGCCAGGCCACAGGGTCATGAAGGCTAGGAGATGGGCCTCTGGGTAGGGCTGTCCTGCCTGGGCAGCACAGGTAGGCAGCGGGCCGTGGGGATGGCAGGTGGCCAGGTGCCCCGACCAGCAGGAGGGAGGGCCAGAGGATGGAGGCGGGATGGGTGGGAGGACCCCAGGGGATGCTGACAGCCAGAGTACCTGCACAGGGTGCCTCAGAGCCTCCAGCACCGAGATGCGTGAGGTTTCCCGCACCAGTGAGGGGGTCCCCAGCCGGGCCTCGATATACCGCCCAGCAACTGCAGTGGCATTCTTGGCAGAGTAGACCCCAACAGCTAACAGCGTTAGCCCCGCTACCTGGAGCAGACAGGAGGGCCAGTGAGTGGCATAAAGCACCCTATGCCTCAGGAACCCACCGGAACCTGGGCAAGGCCCCAGCATGGCAGCACCAGTGCATGGGCAGCAGGTGAGGGAGTATCGGCTCAGCATTCTACAACCCCCTTGGGGCTGGAGACCCCCAGGCCACAGGTGCCTGGCTTGCTGCCAGAGATATCAAACTTTATCTCCAGAAAGGATAGCTGACTCCTTTTAACAGCACACCAAGCATTCCCTAATCGTGTGACGGTAAGGAAGCCCCTGCAGTGCTGGCTATGGCACAGGACTGATAGCACTCGCCTGGTCAGCAAGGCTCGGGCTCACCCTACGCCACCACAAATAACGATGGCAATAATAATCAGGGGGAGGGGGGAGAAGGCAGGGCTGTGCACGCTGATGTATGCCGGTCACTTCAGCATTCTGGGGGCTGAGGCAGACTGGGTACAAGTTCTAGAGGGCTGGCCAAATAGCTCAGCAGATTAAAGTGCCTGCAAGCAAGGTTCCATTCCCGGGTCTGCCGCATGGCCCCGTCCCTGGGGTGTGCTGAGACAGCAATTGAGAGTGGATGTGGTAGTGCACGCCTCAAGTTCCAGCTCTTGGGAGGCTGTAAACAGGCGAATCACTATCAGTCCAATCTAGTAGTAAGACCCTGAACACACACACACAGCCTGTCTCTCTAGACCCTTCACTAAACTACAAAAAGTTCTAGCCCAGCCTGGGTAACTGAGCAACTCTGGAAGATCTTGTCTCAAAAAAGAAACCAAAAGGCTGGGATGTAGCTCAGTATATCAACTCCCAGTATTAAAAAAAAAAAAAAAAAAAAAAAAGCCAGACCTGTGGTGTAAGCCCATAACCCCACACTCAGGAGGCCAGGAGGCTGGCTAGGAGGACTGCCACAAATTCAAGGCCAGCCCTGAGCTACACACAGCAAGACCCTGTCTCAAAAAGCCAAAAATGAGAGGGCTGGTCAAATAGCTCAGTAGATTGAAGTGTCTGTTTAGGGGGGTGCAGAGGCCAGGGTTCCATCCCCAGCATTCTGTGCCGGCCCTCACCCGGGGCACCCAGAGACTGGAGATTGAGACTGGGCATGGTGGCACGTGCCTGTAATCCCAGCTCTTTGGGAGGCTGAACACAGGTGGGTTCCCTATGTGTCTAATTTACATAGTGAGACCCTGTAGATCTTCACTGAGCACGCACGCATGCGCACACACATGTGCACACACACACACACACACACCCTATAGAAAATGAAGAAGACAAACAGGGAGAGGCAGGCATGTTCTCATGAGCTGCACCACAAGAACCCAGTCACTTCTGTAAGGCTGCTGGCCTCCCTCTGCCCGGGGCCAGCGGGTACTGACCATGGACCGTGGCCATGAGTGAAGCAGAGCTCCCTGGTAGGCCCTCCTGTCCCAGGGTGCTGAGCAGCCTGCTGGAGCCACGCAGCTGGACGTGCACCCTCCTTGCCTGTCCTCTGGCCACTGGGTCAGAGGCCTGCAGCTGCCAGACTATAGAAGTAGCCCGGGCACAGCAGTGGCTCAGGAGAGGTGGCCAGGGAATCTCAGGTGATTTCAGCCAAGCTGGTCCCACCATAAAGCAAGGATGAAGCACAGCACGCTGCCATGTGAACTCTGCACACTCGACTAGTTCCCTTGTGCTTCTGCGCCTTGAGGTCACAGAGCCACGACAGCAACAGGCCACTGGGCCTCCCCCATCAGCACAGCGAGCTACATGACCCTCAGTGTTAGAAGTCACCACGACAGAGAACAGGCTCCAGTGCAGGACTACTTCAGACTCCCAGTGCCTTGTACACAGTGGAGGGACACGGGGCACAGAAGGGGCCACTGAGGCAGGGAAGCATTCAGAGCACTGCAAGGGGCAGCATGGCACAGCATGGAGGTGCAACAGGGGGCCCAGGCTATGCCCAGGGACACAAGGTACATACCGTGGCCGTCACTTTGTCCCAGTCAGTCACAAAGGCACGGAATCCTTCACCGAACAGGGTGCCAGCCGTTCTGCAGGGGACAGAGCCACGGAACTGAGTGACTGAGGACCTGAGCAAATGCTGGCAGGCAGGTGTGACCCTAGCGCCCAAAGCACTTGCTGAGACGGGCAGCAGCCCCAGTGCCGGCTCAGAGCTGCCTGCTGCAGACCAGCCGGGGCCTCCGATACCAGTACGAGGCCCTGTATGGTGAGTGGCAGGCCCAGGGCCTGTCTAGCCTCACCTGATGGACTCCAGGATCGTTTGGCGGTGCTCTGCAGCCTTCAGGCGGATCTGCTCACGGGTGATGTCTGCATTTTCTCTCTCGGCCTTGGCCCGGGCCCGAGCCTCGGCCTCCACACGCAGCATCTCATTCTTGTGCCGCAATTCCATCTCCCGCTCCACAGTGGCTGCCCAGGAGGCGACAGGGATGCAGAGCTCAGCTGGGGCCACGCTGGCCTCAACCCACACTGCAGTCCTCGCCCAAAGCCCACGGACTGCGCAGGATCACCATAAGCAGACCACACTCTTTTTTTTTTTTTTGTCTTTTTTTGAGACAGGGTCTCACTATGCAGTTCAGGCTGGCCTTGAACTCACTTTTGTAGTCCAGGCTGGTCTGGAACTTGCACTGATCCTCCTGCCTCAGCCTCCCAAGTGCTGGGATTACAGGCGTGAGCCACCACGCCCGGCAAGAATTTATTTATTTATTTATTTATTTATTCATTCATTCATTCATTCATTCATTCATTCTTGTTTCAGAACTTTGTTTATTTTTATGGCCGGCTCAGCCTGCCCTGAGGGCAGGGCTGGCGCAGCATGTGGTGCTGGGGATCAAATCATGGTCTCTGAAGCCACCTAAGCTTTCCCAAGCAGGCGCTTTAGACCACTGAGCCATCCTGCCAGGCCCTGCAGACCACACTCTGGAAGGCTGCAAAGTGGTGGGGTTCCAGCCCTGGACCCAGGCAGCCCTTCTCAGGACTGTGGCTTACAGGGTGGGGAGTCGGGGCTGAACCATGAGCCTTACACATGGCTGGCAAGGGCTCCCACCCAAGCCTCATCTGCAGCCCAACAGTATTTCAGGATGATGTACGCCCGTCCCCTTATCCCACCTCTGGTACTAGAGATCAAGTTCAGGACCTTAAGCTTGCCAGGCAGGCACTTATGCTGCTGAGCTGCCTCCCTGGGGGGCCCTGCATGATGTTTAAAGAATCAAAAAACTTACACAATTGCAAAAGAAACCATTTACTTGGAAACAGAGAAAAAGCACAAAGTACACTAAGGCCTGCTTGCTGCCACTCACTGCAAACACAAGGAATAAACCCACAGTCCCCACAAGTGCACACAGGCAGGTCATCCTGTCTGTGGGACGTGAAGCTGGCAGTGTGGTCTGCGGCAGGAACCCATGCTGCAGGATCCCGTGAGAGGGAACCAAGCCTCAGAGCACCGGGCACCTGAGGACCAAGGCCTCCACACAGGCAGGCAACCCCATGACCTCTACCTCGCCGCATGGCCTCCTGCTTCTGCACAGACTCTTCCTGCTTCCGTAAATTCTCCTCATTGAGAAGTTGCTGAGAAGTCATAGAGAAAAGGAAAGCTGGAATCAGAAGAATATACCTCACAGCAAAGCAGCAGCTTCCCCAGGCTGGGAACCCTGACCCCGAGTGGCCAACGTTCTCTGGGACGCTAGGGGCCGGCCACCTCCACGCTGGCGCAGGTGCCTGCCTCTGGCCCGCTATGAGCTGACCCCGCGGGTGCTCTCGAGACGTCCACCTCCACGTAGATTCAGCCTCCACAGCACACCACAGGAGCAGCTGCCACGCAAGATGTGCAGGTGCCACTGCCCAACTCTGAGTAAATTTAGTGGCTTCATCTTAAACTCTGTGGCCTGGGGAGCAAGGCTGGGCCTCACAGCAGGGGCACCAAGTGTGGAACTGTCCCCTGGGCCTGCTCAGCAGCCACTACCCTTGCTACTCAACCAGGTGCCAGGTAGGCTGGGGAGACAGCTCAGTGGCACAGTGCCTACCTGGGCGCAAGGCCCCAAGTTCAATTCTGGATAACCCTCCCCCGCACAAACAGCAAGTGCCTGGGGAGCTGTCCCCCAGTGAGAACTGCCAAAAGGGCTGACGGCAACACATCCCACAGAACACACGTGTGCTGTGTGGCTCCATGTCCAAGGCTCCCGGAGCACAGCAGCCACCAGCAGCAGCAGTGCCCTGAGTGTCCGCCCAGCCCAGGCCCTGGGCCCCTCTTACCTGCTGCCTGAGCTGGTCGTCATAGCGCTGCCGGGCCAGCTTGTCCTGGTACTGGGCCCTCTAGGGAAGACCAGAGCAGTGAGCACCCCAGCTGGAGAAGCCCCCGGGCGGTCAGAAGCCAAGCTGGACCCCCTGGACATCCCCCATGGAGATCTGCCGGGGGGCTCTGGGTACCATCTAACGCCCCTACCCGGGAGGCCCCCCAACACACATGCCAGGCCACCCTGGCCTCCCGTGTGGCCATCCGCACACACCGCTTGGTGCTGCCGTGTCTCCTCAGCTAGGGTCTTCCTCCTCTCCTCAGCCTGCACACGGACTTGCTCACTCTTGAGCTGCTCCACAGCAGCCTCGTACTCCTGCAGACACAGGCGCCGCATGCTCCGCAAAGCTCTCTCAGGCTGCCTCCCCACCCACCCAGCCAAGCAACGTGGCAGGCCCAGGCAGGGTGGAAGTCAGCACGGACCAGCGCCGCACACACCAAGCTGGGCCGCGGCAAGACTCACACTGGGAGGCTGGACATCCGGGCAGAGGCACCAGAGCAGAACCCACCACGGTGGAGTGTGGCAAGGGGAACTGGCTAGTACCAAAGGCGGAGGGCATGGCCTGCTCTCGAATCCAGAGGCGGGCAGGGAAGCCAGGCGGGAAACCAAAAAGATCCCCGCCCTAGGAGACCCGAGGACTCCAGCACCACCCGGCCCTGCGGGAGCCCTGGAGCAGAGGACAGCAGTCCAGTTCCCGTCTCAGCTGTGGCACAGGCTGGAGCCCTGCACCCTGCGCGTGTCCTGCAGCTCACCTTGAGCTTGGACTGTTGCTCCAGCTGCAGCGTCTGTTCCTGCATCTGTGCAAGACTCAGTGCCTCCTTGGCATGGCCTGCAGGGTGAAGAGGAGGGCACTGGGACATTCGGCCTGCCTGGGGCAGCAGGCTCTCAGGCCTACTGCTGGACTTGATTCCCAAAGTCTGTGAGGTCAGCTGTAGCCTCAGAAGGAAATGCCCTCCAGCCACAGCGACTTGCGCTGACAGGCACGTATCAAGGGCTGGTATGCACTCAGGGCAAACTGACACCAACGCAGGCCCGCTGCAGATACACAGCCAGCCGACATGGGTGCAGCCTCACAGACTTGGTCGACAGCCACAGGCCAGGGCTTGGGAAGGACCTTCAGAGGTAACGCCTTTGGAGCCCCACTCTCTAGATGACAAAAGGCCTGCCTCTGAGCAGAGGCAGCAGGCAAGTACAAGCCCACCATGTTTACCACAGACCTGTGGAGCGCCCAGAACGGGCGGGGAGCAGTAGCTCCCAGGCTGTCATCTCAGTGTGACAGACAGAACAAGGCGGGTGTCGTGGCCCAACAAAGCTGAGCCCAAATCTCAGCTGCCCTGTGCACTCTCGATGTAACCTCTGACAAGCTGTTACCTTTGAGGCCATTTCCTTACAATACTGACAAATCTAAGACTGAAATCAAGAAAGCAGGCCATCTTTAGCCGAGGCTTAGGACCCATGTGGCCTCCCAGAGCCCCAAGCTGTAGCTGAACTGACCGAGGACAACTCACCACCTGAGACCACCCTGCTCCGGGAGCTGTGCCTCCACCGCTTGGACCATGTTTCACAGGCCCACGATGGTAGGGTCTAGAAGACCCTGGGCACAAAGCAGCATCAAGCTGGCACAGAAAATGGCCACGCTGGGAGAAGGGTTACTGAGCACAGCTTCCACGGGCACGGAGACGGTAATGGGGTCAGCAAGACAAGGACTGGATCACAGCCTCCGCATGATGCGGCTGGGCACGGAGGGCCTCCTGAATCCACAGCATCAAGACAAGTCAGAGAAAGGCTGTCAGGCAGACGGGCTGAGGCGCCCTGGAGAGATCTGGGACATGGTGATCATGAAGCCATGGAGGGTGGCAGGGATAAGAATGCACAGAGTGGCCAGCCAGCTAGCCCAGCAGACTGAAGCGCCTGCTTAAGCAGGCGTAGGAGTGGACCTGTTCCCTGGCATGGCCACAGCAATTGAGACTGGGCATGGTGGCGCATGCCTGGAATCCTAGTTCTTGGGAGGCAGAAAACAGGAGAATCACTGAGTCTGATCTGTCGTGAGACGCTGTACCAAAATACGTTTTTAAAAAAGAATGCACTCCCACAAAAAAAATAAATAAATAAATAAATAAATAAAAATAAAAAAGGGAGCTGGGGAGATGGCTCCGAGGCACAAGTGCCTGCTGGGCAAGTGCAAGGTCGTGAGTTTGAACCCCAGTCCCACAAAAAAAAAAAAAAAAAAAAGAATGCACAGAGCACCTGGGACAGAATCCACAGGAGGGCTAGCCAGGCTGGTAAAGAGGGTGCAGCCAGATGGGGTACAGACCCGGTAAAGAAGTTCTTTTTTTTTTAAAGAATGTTTTAAAAATTTTATTTATTATTTTTATTCTTCTTTCAGAACCTTTGTTTGTTTATTCACTCATTTTTATGGCCAGATCAGCCCACCCCGAGGGCAGCGCTGGCACAGCATGTGGTGCCGAGGATCGAACCGCTGTCCCTGAAGCTGCCCAAGCTTCCCCAAGCAGGCGCTTTAGACCACTGAGCCATCCCGCCGGGCCCGAGATAAAGCTGGTAAAGAAGTTCTGAGGCAGGAGCTCCAGGAGGGCCAGCCCAGGAGGCTGGGGAGCAACTCAGGAGCAGGATGGAGAGGACGTCCAGGGCTGCTCCCTGACACATACCCCACTGTGCCACCAGCCTGTGTAACTGCCCGCAACTGGGGGCTAAGAGCTAAGATGCAAAAGATGGGTCTCGCTCTAGAGTTCAAGCTGGTACTAAACTCAGTGTGTAGCCCAGGCAGCCCTGTCTTATGACGATCCTCCCACCTCACCCTCCTGAGTGCTAGGATCACAGGCGTATACCGCTATATCCAGCCGGGCAAGGTTCATGGCTGAAAACCTGGAGAAGGTACACAAAGGCATCCCCTACCAGAATCTTAGTCCATGGGTCTGTCACCACCCTTGATGCCTGAAGCCCACCCACTGTTTCCCATTCCAGCCTAATCATTACAACTATACAGTGGCCAGGTGTGCTGCTACATACCTATAATCCCAAGCAGATTGCAAAACAGGGCCAGTGGGGGTAACTTAGACTCAAAATAAAGAATAAAATGCCTCAAAATAAAGAATAAAAAATGGGCTAGGGATATAACCCAATGCAAAGGCCCCAGGGTCAAGTCCAGTACCACCATAAACATCTTTTTAAAAGTCTAGCCAATGTAAGGCCAATGAGATAGCTCAGCAGACTAAGCACCTGCTTAGGCAAGCACAAGGAGGAGGATTTGATTGCCCTGAACCACATGTTACATCAGCCCTGCTTCTGGGGTTGCTGAGCGGCCACTGAAGCCACGTGTGGTGGCACACGCCCCAGCACTGCCGAGGATGAAGAGGAGAATCATCTTGGTGCCTGAGCTGATGGTGAAACCCTGTGCCACTAAAAAAAAATCTAGCCGGGCCGGATGTGGTGGAACATGCCTGTAATCCCAGCACTTGGGAGGCTGAGGCAGGAGCATCAGTACAAGTTTGAGACTAGCCTGAGCTACAAAAGTGAGCTCAAAGCCAACCTGAACTGCATAGTGAGACCCTGTGACCCTGTCTCAAAAAAGACAAACAAAGAACAAAAAAAACCCCTAGCAAACACAGTAAATTACTGTAAAGTTATTTGTCCTAGCCTCAAAAGTAGCCAGACATGATGATGCATGCCTATAATCCCCACTTAGGAAGCTCAGGCAGGGTAGAAAGTTTAAAACCAGCCTGGAATGTATAGCAAATTCAAGGCTAGCCTTCACTACAGAAGTCCTGTTTCTTAAAAATAATTATTTGTCCAGCATGGTGGCATGCCCAGTAATCCCAGCACTCGGAAGACTGAGGCAGGAAGGTCACAGTGAGTGGGAGGCCAGCTTGCGCTATGCAGTGAGTCCAACACCAGCCTATGGATGTGGGACCCTGATTTTGGAGGTAGAGACATGTCGTGAGCCCAAATCTGAATGCTCAGAACGTCCCTTCGAGGATCTGAGAGCCAGCCGAGCTAGACAGACTATTACCCAAGATATTCTTCCAGCCTCCTGGAGAAGGACAGAGGATTGAGACACCAAGTGCCAGATCCTGTACCTATACCTGCTCCACCCCAAGGCTTCCTCAAGAGGATCTCCCTTGGGAAGGGTCCTGCTTAGACAAAAGTTCAGGATCCACTGTACTGTTTCAGTCAATATGCATTCAGCACCTCCTACACTGCAGGTTCCTAAGTACCTAAAACTACATCTTGATACAAATGGTAGAACCCACAGAAAAATGGAAGGTTGAGGCAGAGACCTAAAGCCTAGGCACTGGTGACCCTTGGTGCTGAGACCTGGTTCAGGTATCAACCTAGCCCAACACCTTCCCGAACGTGCCTTTACAGAGTTGCCCCTCCCACCCACCTACTCACTAGAATGCTAACGCTTTCCAGGGATAAATGTAAAACCTGCTGTACGCTCTTTGAAACCAAGATTCAAATATCCCTCCACAGCTCAAAGGAAAATTGCTACCAGCAACTATACACAGGGATCTTGCGCCTGTCCATGCCTTGGCCTGCCCCACGTGCATAATGCAGGTACAGGAGATCACCAGGTTTGGCATTAATTTAAGACCTGGCTGGACGCGGCACCAGAGCCTGTACTTCTGAGACGCCCTCTGCACAGGCCTCATCAGCTGCGTTCTCGATAGTAGAAAGTACAAGAAGCCGCACGACCTGGAGCTCCGGTATGCAAGATGGGTCTGGTCTATACTCCCCGGCCAGGTGGCTAATCTGCAAAGCAGGGCTGCTGACAGCCCATCGGCTGCCCCAAGGAGGCACCCCCGGCCCGCTCTCCTCGCCGCACTCACGCGAATGCTCCAGCTCGCGCGCCGCCTTGGCCGCGCGCTCCAGGCCTGTTGGGTCAAAGTTGCTCCATTTGTCCTTGGGAGCCGGCCGGTCTCCCGCGCCCCGGTCGCCACCTCCCTCGGCCCCAGGTGGCGTGGGCGGCAAGGCCAATGGAGGCCCAGTGCCTTCGCCCATGGGCCGCTTGTTGACACCAAAGAGCCACGACATGGCCTGCAAGCGCCGCGCGCCGCAGGACCCGACACGAGGCGACGAGCGCGCTTCAGAGCCCCAGTTACACGCGGTGAAGCGGCGGCCGGGGGCAGTGCGCAGACGCGACACACACCCCTTTCCTCCGGCCGACGGAAGCTCCGCAGGACCACACCGCGTGAAGCTCTGGGATTGGCCGCGAGGACGGTGACGCCATTGTTGTCGTGGCGCATCTGCGGAGCCGGCTGTAGAGAGGCCCGGGCTACGTGGTTACCGGGGCCAAGCAGGGACAAAGTCACCCTTTGCACAAGGCAGTGTCAATTTCACTTAGCAAGCGCGCCTAGTCTGGTTGCTATGGGCGGTAGCACGGCCCGCTGAGCCTTAGGGGCAAAGGACCTCTGCACGAGCGGAACCTGGGCGCCACTGCCGCGAGCTCCGCACCAGGAGGAAGGCGGCGAGTTTGGGGCTTTGGATGCCCAGGATGGACCTAAGGGCCCGGCATCGCGAGCTAGCTCTCCTGGACTTCCTGTCGTCTCCGGAACCCCACGGCTCACGGAACCTCTCGAAGTCCAGACCCAGGAGCCACATTTCGCTGGCGCACACAGGAGGCCCTCGAGGAATGAGAAGCGGCAGGTGTCTGGCCAAACTTCTGAACGCCACTAGGATGGAGGGCAGGCCGAAGTACCAACCTCCCCCACCCCATCCCAACACGTTCCCTATCGGACTGTCCAGCCTCTCCAGATTGCAGAGGCGTCTGAACGCGCTGCCCTTTCATTACAAGAGTGGAATATAAAAATGGGGAGCAGCCCCCTGAGATCGTCTCCAGGATCCCTCTCTTTGGGAACCCGCTAGGCCATGAGTCTGTCTTGGGGACACCGGCCCGCTGAATCTGCAGGGGGCAGAGCAGACTAGAACAGATTGGCAGGTGCCGCGTGGGAACCCAGGGTCCAAAATTGGTGCAAAAATGCGTTTTGGTTCCAAGCTTGCTTGACACATTTGGTTGGTTATATGACATTTACTGGTAAAATGAAAACTTTCTTTTTTTAATTTTATTTTTTTTCTTGTTTCAGAACTTTTGTCATTTATTTATTTATTTATTTATTTTCATGGCCGGCTCAGCCTGCCCTGAGGGCAGGGCTGGCGCAGCATGTCGTGCTGTGGATTGAACCGCAGTCCCTGCAGCCATCCAAGCTTTCCTAAGCAGGCGCTTTAAACCACTGAGCCATCCCGCCGGGCCCTGAAAACTTTCTTATTTATTTTTCTACTGGGGATCGGACCTGGCCTGTCGCCCGCTGGCCAAGCCCTCCACCCCTGGACCACATCCTCAGCCCTTTTTAAACTTTCTGATAGGTTCTGGCCCTAGTATGAATTGCTGAATCATTATGGTGGTCATCTAATATGGCTGAAGCCCTTAAAACAACTGCTTGCCTTCCCAAAGACCACCTCCCTTTCTCCCACTCAGCCCGGGGTGCAGTTTCCTTTCACCTGTCCTGCCACCTCAGGGAAGGCCCCAATCAGCTCCTCAGGTGTATTGAAACATCCTTCTCAAGCCACCCCTGGCAAAACACCATAAAAGCCTCAGCCTCCCTTTGTTTCAACCTAGAGAATTCCTTATCTTCCCCAAATCCTCTCCGTGTCCTCCAAGAAAAGGAAGCCCCTTTCCCTTTTTCCTTTTGCCTGTTTCTCTGCTGCAACACCGTGGAAAACCTGGCGCTTCTCAGACAAGTTGTCACACAGTTGCTCCTGGCCTTGGCTGGTGGCCTTCACATCTCTCCCATAGCAGTGATTACAGGCGAACACCACCGCGCCCTGTTGAAAACAGCTCGTAGCCCAAATAACAACAGGAAAGTGTGAAATTGTGAGATAATTCAGTGTGTGACACAGACACACCCACAAGAACAAACAAGTGTTTCCCAAGAATGGTCAGGCGTCCTCTGGTGGCCATCCCCCAAGATGTTGATGGATACTGCAAGCCACCGCCCACACAGCTCCAGGAAGTGGGCAGACCAGTGAGTAGGAGGCCCCAAACCTCTGTCCACACACAGCTTAGCCTCAGACTCCCTCTATCACTACCCATTCACCAAGTTGTGGTTGTAAAGAATTTCACCTAACTTGGTTTAACTGAAAAAGATAAAACTTTGCTGGGCCAGGGATATAACTCAGCGGCATAAGTGCCTGCCTGGCAGGTACAAGGTTCAGAGTTCAATCCCTGGTACTGCAAAAAATAAATAAATTAAATAAACCCTGCTGATCACTACTTTAAGATTTTAGTCATCGCTTTCAAGAGAAATTGAAACAGCCTAAGAGGCACAGCCCCTCCCTCTGGCAGGGAGCTGTGCGTGTACTAATGGAGCTTGTGGAATTTCCTGTCCACTTGAATCTGATACTTAAAACTTTTGACCACTGGAAGGACACACACACCCTTCCTCAAGACACCAGAAAAAGGAACCATGACAGGCTTTTTGCCCAGAGCCTGTGTATCAGTGGACAGACGTGTAAGGTTCATGGTTGTTGGCCTGCTTCTTGAGCCCCTAAACAAGCACTGGGTATCCTCCAGCCTTGAAGACCTGCAGGGGAGACCACAAAGGCTACGGATGACCCAGACCCGGACCCAGACGGCACAGGGCCCAGGCAGCCCGCGGGAGCCTTTTCACAGTTGCTTTTCCTCCTAGCCTGATGGCACAGTCTGGCCCCCATCACCCCCACCTGCAGGTTACCTCCATGCCTCCACAGGTGCCCAGCTCCTATGTGCCCTGGGCAGACCCCAGCCCCTAAAAGATGCCCTGCCAGGCTGTAGTCCTCCAGGCTAGGTCCCTTGGTTGTTGGTCCCCGCCATGTGTACCAATGAGGATGCCCAGCTCCTACAAGGGTCCTGTGACTGCAGCCGTTTCCAGTTCCCCTAGCAGATGGTGGCTCTAGAGCATCATGGTGTCTGCTGGGCCCAGGAATGTGGTGACGTGGAACAGAAAACTCAAAGCTGCGGCCCCTCGTCCAGGGCCTCATGGCTGTGTGGCTCATCTGCTAGCTCAAAGGCATGGCCACCAGTGTTCTGTGAGTGGTTCCACTAGGAATCTTCTGCTGACCCCCCAACCATTTCCAGGACGCACCCATGTTGGCGTGGCTGGCTGTGGAGCAGAAGAGGCAGTGGTGAGGAGTGAGGGGCTCAGGCTGCAGAGAAGCCAAGGCTCTGTATCTCACTGGGCCATCCTGTGCCCCCTACACCTGCAGCACAGAGCTGGGGCCTCTCAGTCCCAGCTGCTTCAGGCTTCGGTGGAGTTCCACCACCTGCTGCTCTCCAAACCTTAACCTTATCCTGGTTGGGTGTGGCAGGGAAGGATCACTTGTGGCTTATTCAGTGACACTTCTGACATGGGAACAGCTAGTATTGGGGGAAGCAGTGCCCCTGCTCATGGGACCTGAGGCCCCCTCACCTTAGGGCCTCTTGCTCAGGTTGGAGACCCCGGGATTGGGGTCTCCTTGGCACCCCTAGCTCACCACACTCACCTCGAGGGTGGGATCACCTCCACTGGCCTGTTCATACCTTTACAAAAAAAAAAAAAACCTTTCTTTCTTTCTTTTCTTTCTTTATGTTATGGCCCAATCAGCCTGCCCTGGGGGTGGAACTGGTGCAGCATGTGGTGCCAGGGATCAAACCACAGTCCCTGCACTTGCCTAAGCATGCCGAAGCACATGCTCTAGACTGCCAACTCTGGCCTATTCATATCTTAAAGGATACTGCAAACACTTTTCCCAGAACTTTTGCATTTTTATTTGGTTCATTTCAACTGAGCTTCCATTTCCCCATACTGACTTCTCTCACAGATGGGACACACCGCTTCTGCAGCCCTGGCTACCTTGACCACTGTCACAGAGGAAATATCCTGTGCCCCCCACACCTTTCCAGGGTGGTGGTAAGGGGACCAGGCTCAGTGGCCCTGGCTGCAAGCCCCAACCTAGACACCCCATTTCCTGAAGGTCATGTGTCCCAAGAGCCTCAAGAGCAAGACAGCTGAGGGCCAGCCAAATAGTTCAGTGGATTAAAGTGCCTGCAAGCAGGCGCAGCAACCAAAGATTCGACCCCTGGGCCAGGGCTCGCTGAGCCGGCAATCGAGACTGGGTGTGGTGGCTGAGTCTGAGCTAGTAGTGTGACGCTGAACACCCTGTACACCGTCCCCCCCCCAAAAGAGCAAGACAGTTGATATGGCCATGGACATCGACAGTTCTCCTGCCACCCGAGAGTGTGATGACAGCCTTGGTGACATCCCTGCAGAAACCCCAGGGCATGGCTAGGGTCACCTGCAGCAGCTGTCCTGGGTCTCCTCGCTGTGCTGGGCTCCTCTCAGCCCTCCTCTCCTGCCTTCCCACTTCGCTTGTCTCAAACAGAGCAGCACAACAGCCTTCCTCCTTTCCGTACTGAGAAGCTTACGTGCACTAGCCTTTCACAGCAGCCTGGAGCACCAAGAGACTGAGAGGCGATGCCAGGGCAATGTTCTGCAAATGGCGGAACAGGGAGCACACAGCTCACAGAGAGGGGCAGATCCTGACGTGAGACCCCTATCCAAAGATTTAAGAAATGTCCAGGGAGACAAAGGCCAGTACCCCAAGTGAGGGCATAGAGGAGAGTGCAGGCGCTCCTACCCCGTGCCCGTGGTAACTGTTGACCTCAAAGTCCAGATGAGATGAAGCTGGAGCCTGGGCAGGAGTCAGGCATGGAGCAGGGTCCAGGTCACAGCTTCTGCATCTGAGCCATCAACAGAAGCCACTGGGACCCTCCCAAGGTGACGTTCTGGTACTGTGAGGCTTGTATGGAAGGTTACCCTCTCTCCTCTGGGAGAATAGAATAGTGCCCTGGGCAGCTAGAGAGAGTTCTGCCCAGGGCGGGTGGCAGGTGGGGTCCACACATCCACACATCCTCTCTGCAACCCGGCCTGGGAGCTGGCCACCTCAGGTCCCTGGGCATTCTGGAGTCACAAGTGTCTCTGTGCCTCCGAGGCACCTATTTGCTGGCCAGTAGGAGAGGCACTAGGGGCCCATTTAGGCCTCACAGTCCTGGCTGGGACGAACCCCATTCCACCTCCAGGAGCTTCTGCTCACACAGGCAGAAGGCCCTGTCACCTCACACTCGTGCAAGTTATGGGCTCCTGGCAATCCTGCCCTAGGTACAGGGCCCATGAGGCAATGCCCATTAGTCTGGGGAGACAGTGGAAAGGTGAGGCTTTTTCAGCAAAGGTGCCCACAGGACTGAGGGTGCCACACAGGGAGCTGGGATTATAGCCCTGAAAAGCCAGCTGGCCATCCTCCAAGTTCCAGTCCCTGCCCCAAGCTACAGTGAGTCAGGGGCCACCAATGTGGGGCCCTAGCTCTTTAGGGAAGCCAGGTACTGCACCACTGGCCTCCTGTCTCCTCCTTACCCAGGGGGGCTGTACTGGGACCTCTCGCCCCCATCCTTGCTGCCCGACTGTGACGAAGACTGAAGCATTCCGAGACCACAAGCTTGGCTTACATCTGATTTACTGTGCTTTGGAGTCTGAGTCATTAGTGGGTAAGAGACAAGCTGGACTCAGGCAGCAGCCAGTTGGTCCTAGAGCCACAGGCCCTGCCCAGATGGTAGGAGGTGACCCCTGAGTGTCACCCTTGGGGTCAATGTTTCAGTGGCTGCAGTAACCCTGTCCCGCAAACTGCCTGTGATCCTGTGAATGCTGGCCGTGGAGCCTGGCAAACAACAGGGTGGAGAGCTCCTGTCCCCAAGGTCCCAAATGAATGCCCAGCTCTGGTCCCATCCCTCTGCAACCAGGATCTGCCAATGGGGCCCAGCCAGGTCATACAGGCCCTGTCCTCCAGGCCGCCAGGATCCCAGTGAAGTCCCGTGCCCCTCCTTTTCTTCAGGAAGCCTTTGGGGCCCCGGCCAGTGCCATCTTCTCCTCTCTTTCCAGCCCACCTTCTCTGCACAGGGGACTCCAGTGGCTCTTAGCCACTTGGGGACTCCCTTTCCACAGTGGGGGCCGGCTGCAGCCTCCCCTCTAGGCGGGGGTGACGAGGCCTGTGGTTCTCAACCGGCGTTCAGCGCCCTGTCCGAGTCTCCCCAACTGTGGCTGGAAGGCCCACGCATGTGCGTGGCTCTGGGGGCTCTGGCCGGCTCAGGGCTGAAGACACAGGACCTGGAGGGCGCGGGGCACGGCTGCGCTCGCCGGCGGGCGTGCAGGCCTTGGCCGACAGCGCCCTCTCGCGGCCAGAGCGGAAGGCGGCGGTCACGGTTACCAGGTAGGCGGCCCCGGGCGCCAGACCTTGCAGTGTGGTGCTGTTGCGGCCGGCAGGCACCTCTATGCGCTGCGCCGCGCCGCCCCGTAGCGGCCCAAACTGCACGAAGTAGCCAAGCACCGCGGCCGGGCCGAGCGCTGGGGCCCAGCTCACGCGGAGGCTGCGCGGCCGGGTGTGCGAGATGATGATGCGCTCGGGCCCGGCCTCGCCTGCGGGGAGAGGACAGTCAGCGGGATCTGGGCTTCAAGGCCGCCTCGCCCTCGCCCCGCCCCATGCCTCACCTGGTAGCGTCCGCACGCGCACACGCTGTGGCCGCAGTAGGCGCACGTTGGACTCGGGCAGCAGCGATACTTCGTAGTCCTTGTCCGGCTCGAGCCCTGCCCAGGTCCAGCTTGTGGCGTCGCCGGGCAGCTGCTGGCGTCGGGCGGCCCCCAACTCACCACTGGGCACCAGCTCCAGCACGTAGTAGCCCGAGTCCTCGGTCAGCAGCGCAGGCCAGGAAAGGTGAATGCTGCTAGGGGTGACCTCAGAGGCGTGGAGCTGCTGCGGCTGCATTGCATCTGTGCAGGGCGCGCATGGGTCAGGGAACCAAAGCCACCGCTTCCAAGCCAGGGGGTGGTTCTGCCCGACCCTGGGGACGCAATGAGATTGGAAGTATCCCCGGACGAGTGGGTCATAAGCCATAGAGACAGAGGAGCAGCACCACGATGGCATGCAGCCCAGCCCAGAACCATCAGGACCTTCCTGCCTCAGTCCAGAACCTAGCCGGGCGAGGAAGGTATAGTGGCCACTTTGCACCCAGACCGTGGCCTGAATGAAAGCCCCTCAAAAGTGGCAAAGTCCAAGGTTGTGTCTGGGAAGTCCAGATGTCCAGCCCAAGTGGTCGCCACAAGGTCTGGGCTTCTCCAGCCTCTGGACGTTAGGCACAGGGAGGCCAGAGGTATGATCGAGATAGAGGGGAAGCCCTGGGGTCCATGCTCCCTGAAGAGGCAGGAGTTCAGGGTGCTGCCCGGCTTCCTCCCTAGGTAGTAGTGCCAGCAGACCAGAGTAGGCCCCTGAGCCATGTCAGGCTGCTAAGAGTCTGGGCTGGGTCACACCCATCTAGGTCCAGAACTTCCTCTCTGCTAAGACTGGGTGCCAGGGGTGCCCATCCCCCCACGCAGGCCCTGCCCACAGCCCCACTCACTGCCCACCTCCTTCTTTTGTTGCCAAGCTCCACTGTGTCTACTGGAGTCACTGGGGTCAGACGCCCCCAGGCTGACCTCAGGGAGAATCCTCCACCCTTTGCAGTCCATAAACCAACTCCTACCAGCATCTCTGCAGCCTGGCCCCCTCTCTGGGGCACAGCTGGGGGCGGGGTTCAGAGAAAAGCTGGTAGGTGCTGCTAGGCCCTGCAGCGGTGCCCTGGCTGCCCCTCCCTAGCAGTCCCCGCAGAGGTCTCACTATGCTGCCCTCACCGGGAAGAAAGACCTGAACCCTGGGTGAGGCAGTCCTTGACCTCTCTGCTGTCCCTGCCCAGGCCTGGGGGGTGATGCAGGCAGGGTCCCCAACGGGGTACCTCCTTCCTTATCTTCACCAGTTTGTAGCCCAAGTTCCTTGGCCCACATCTGATACTGGGCCTGGCCCAGGACCCCATCGGGAGGTGGCCCTGTCTCTACCCAGCCCAGGTGGCATCTAGGTGGTCAGTGCACCCTCAGGGTGGTGACATGTGAGCTTCCCTGGAGCTCCAAACTGGCCTCCACCTGCAGCTCCCACCTACCGAGGATGGCGCTACGAAGCTGCGGGGCAACGATGTGCAGGTCGTCCACATCCACGAAGTGCAGGTGCCTCTCCGCAGGGGCCGAGGCGGCAGCTGACAGCTCCAGCAGGTTGCCCCTGCCAGTGCTAACGATGAAGACTGTGACGCCTAGGTCTTTGAGCTCCTGCATGGGGGGACCCACAGGATCGCTGGAGCCCCCGTCTGTCACCCACACCAGTACCTTGGGCACCCCTGGCCGGGCACCTGCAGCCTTGGCAAAGAGCTGCTCTTTGGCGAATGCCAGTGCCAGGCCAGTGTTGGTGTCACCCATTCGCTGGGCTGAGGCCCGGATGGCATCCTGCACAGCCTGTCCTGAGTTGTGCCGGTCAAAAGGAAACTCAGAGTATGGCAGGCTGCCCACGTGCACCAGGCTGGCACGAAGGGCCCCAGGGCCCAGGGGCAGTGGAGCTACCAGGTGCCCCACAAACTCTCGGACCCGGGAGAATTCGTAGCGTGACACGCTGGCCGAGCTGTCCAGCAGGAACAACAGGTCCCCCTGAGGGGCTGATGCTGGGAGTCCTGGAGAAAAAAAAACAAAACTAGGTTCAGCCCCAGCTTGGGGCTCCAAATAGGCCCATTCCCAGAGCAGCAGCCCCAGGGTGACAAGGGTTCTGAGGCAAGCGGCAGGGCCACACCCTCCCTGGGTTCCAGCCCTCCACATGGTCTGTGGTGGCTCTCAGGGTGACTCTGTCCCGTGTGTAGAGGGGGTACTGGCCCTCCGCATTCAGAGCAGACAGGCAAGCAGCTGGGGCGGGAGTCCTGATTCAAGTCTCTGTGAGGAGCTGTGGCAGCACTGGTCCCTCAGCCTCAGCTCAAGGAGGGCCCGAGCAGGGGCGGTGCAAGAATGGGGAGAGGGACAGAGCGCTGACTACAGCTCCCCCAGCCCAGATGGCCGGCTGGAATCCTGACCCCACTAACAGATGATGTCACTCCACTCTGGATCTAGCCAGCGAGACGCGTCTCTCTCAGCAGCTGAGCGCCCCCTCCTTCCGGGAACCTTCAACCACTGAGCAGGGCACACCTGGCCTTGGGGTTCCCCAGTTCCGTGGACTAATTCCAGCCTGCCCACCACCCTTCTCCGGAGGGCCCTTCCAAAGCTAGGGAAGCTGAGGCAGGACAGCCTCCCCTACCAACATCTCTGTCTCGGTGTCCAGACCCGCTGGGCTGTGCACCTGGACGCACCCGACCAGCTCCCGCAGCCTGTGTGCCCATCTGCCCCGTGGCCCGCAGCACAGTGGCCGTCCGCGTGGGCGGCAGAGCCGAGGGGCCGCGCGCACTCACCGTGTTCCGCGCCGCTGCGCGCCAAAACCAACCACAGGCCCAGGGCCAGGGAGAGCGCCGTCCAGGGCAGCATCGCGAGGTGGGACTGGGCGCTTAGCCG
The DNA here is from genome assembly GCA_004027025.1 of Myocastor coypus. Taxonomy (NCBI): domain Eukaryota; kingdom Metazoa; phylum Chordata; class Mammalia; order Rodentia; family Myocastoridae; genus Myocastor; species Myocastor coypus. The sequence goes on along the minus strand of PVJA010022764.1, from coordinate 13,323 downwards.
CAACTCGTCGCCTGCTCGCTCCTGGGCCGCCGCGGCTGGCTGGAGCTAGGCCGGTCCCGAGAGCCCACGCCCATCGAAACACCACGCCCACTTCCGAGCTACGCCCCCTCGGGGCGGCGCGCACAAACGCCCGCGCTCGAAGACGCCCACCTGCAAGGACTCCGCGGAAGCAGAGGAGCACGTACCATCGGGCGCATTTGTGGTGGTGCGTACGTGTGGGCACCCACGCAGAGCACGTGGGCTTCCTTCCCCGACTGCGAGGCCATGATGTCTCCCTCACCACCCCTCTTAATCTCAGGCCCTTGGAGTTCCGCACTGCGGAGTCCCTGAAGCCAGGTTTGAGAGACAGAAGAGGGGCTGCCACACCAGGAACACACCCTCCAACGAAGCCCAAACCTGGCTACAGGATGGCCACAGGGCCACGGCCGGCTGGGTGTTTCCAAGGCCTGGGTCTTGGGGTGGAGCTTAGGACACCCTAGGAGAAGACAGGAGCCTTACGGGAAGCTTCTTAGGGGATTTCAGAAGACTTAGAAAGGCAGCACCCGGCGTCGGCAGGATGGTTCAGTGGTCTAAAGCGCCTGCTTAGGAAAGCTTAAGCAACCACAGGGACCGCGGTTCAATCTCTGGCACCACATGCTGTGTCATCCCCACCACCAGGGCAGGCTGGCTGAGCTGGCCATAATAATAATAAAATAAACATTAAAAAAAGAAAGCCAGTACCCGCGTAGAGCTCCTGGAGGAAAACTCTCAGGAACAAGAGGGGGTGGTTCCGGCCCTGTCTGCTCTGATCCTGATGGACCTGGGACTGCCCTCTTCCTGGCCTTTTACATCCGGTGAGGGGCTCAGAGCCAGGCCCACGAGGTCCCAGAGGCACCAGAGACTACCAAGGAGCCCAAGCTAGGTCCTGTGACCCTGGTTGGGTCCAGCCCAGAGAGTTCCGGCTGCAAAGATACAGCTGCCAGCGCCTTCTGGGCAGGCGTCCCATACACTACCCTCTGGAGCCCTTTCTGAGGGGTAACCATGAGGCTGGACCCTAAGAGCACCAGGCTGGGGGTGTGTCTGCAGGAAGTCCTCTCCTTTCCCATCCTCTTCCAGAGGATGCCCTGCAGGAGGACGTCTGAGACTCAATGGTTTTCCTTCCTCCCTTTCTGGCAGGTGAGACACCATGGGGCCCTGAGGAGCACCGAACTCCGCTTTGCCTAAAAAAGGAAGCAGCCGGGCGAAGCCTGAGAAACAAGAGGGAACTGTGTCCCTTGCTGGGAATCTTGGCAGTGGATGCTGGCTGGGCTCCAGGCCTCAAGCCTCAGCAGGAGCAGAAGCTGCTTGAAGCTTTCGCCTGGGCCCTGTCTGGGGTGCACCCTAGGACCCCCTCATCTGGCCCCCGGCTGCCAGCAGGCAGAGCTGCCACGGGATGGGCACTGTGGACCAAAGCCCTATGACAGGGTGGCAGCTCTGGGCCGGTAGAGGCACTCCGGACAGACAGGTTCCCTCCTGGTGCCTGGCTGGGGAGCCGGGCCACGCTGGACCCATCTCCTGGGGAGGCCGCCCTTAGCTCCTGGGCTCACTGTTGCCTCAGCCAGCCCTGCCGCGCGGAAGTTTCCGTCTCTCCTGGAAAAAGTGAGCAGGTCTTCTTGGCCATGACTCAGGCCCTCGAGGAAGCAGCCGCCCTCCTCCCGGCAGCCTAAACATCTGAGGGAGAGGACACAGGGAGGCACAGACAGATCCAGCCCCCCTCGCTGCTCCGCTTCCTGGAAGACCTCACTCTGCCACCTGGCCAAGCCTTACTCCAGTGTTCCACGCTACCTGCCTGCCGCTCCTGCTGTCCCCAGCTGCAGAGGAGAGTCATGCACAACCGAGGGCCCAGGAGCAGGGGGTCAGGAAGGTCATGGTCGGGTCCTGGGCTGGGCTTGCAGCACGGATGGGAGGCACAGGAAGAGCAACCACAACTCCGTTTCTGAAGGAAAACAGCAGGGGGAGAGGCCCAGAGGCTTAGGCATGGGCTGGGCCAGGACAGGCCAGACTCAGCAGGCCTGGCCCTCAGCCCTCAGCCTCCCCCAGGCGCGGCCTGTGCCTGGCCCTGGTGCCTAGCAGACCGAAGATGGAAGACGCAGCCTGGGTGGTCGCAGCCACCCTGCCCAGCCTTGGCCCAGGTCCCAGGAGTCCTTGGGCCTCCTCTAGGGCTAGCTGTCAGCAGGCAGGTAGAAGGGCTTCCTCAGCCAGGGACAAGGCTCTGGCAGGAGGCACCCACCCCCACTGGGGTCCTTGGGAATGCTGCCTCCCCACACAGCCCAGGCGTCTGGAGAAGAAGGGCCTTTTGTCCCTAGCTCACTGTAGTCATGCTCAACCCCATGGAAAAGGGCAGCTCCTAGGCCCTCTGACCCCAGTGGAGGGCAGAACAGCCTGAGTCCCAACCCTTGGCCTTTGCACTACTGTTTGTCATGCTGTTTGTGTCCCCCACAAAAGCCCACACATATGCCCAGTCGTGGAAATAGGCAGTGGCCGGAGCAGCTGGGCAGGAGGGACCCAGCCAGAGGAGTGGAGTCAGCCTTGGCCCTGGAACCCACCCCAGGACATGGGACAGGTGGCAGGGAATGGGGCAGGGGACCACCAAACACAGCTGGGCCCAACAGCCTCTTCCTGTTGCTACTTACCTTCCTCTACACTGGACATCCCTCTGTTGCCCAGGCTGACCAGGCAGGGCCCAAGAACTGCCCTGGAGACCTGGGGGTTGTGGCTTCCCTTCAGGACCTGAACTGATTCCTGGGGGTGGCAGCTGGAGCAGCAGGATGAACGGCCCAGCCATGATCTCTGAATCCATCTGTAACTGGCCACTGCACTGCGTACTCAACACAGTACGAAGAGCCAGGCTGCCTTCCCTCTGCTGGATGGGGCTGTGAGGCTGAAGGCAGCAGGGACTTTGGGGTAGGAGTTGGGAGGAAGGGGGAAGGGCAGGGCTAGACACAGGGCCTTCAGGCCGCAGGTGGTGGGTGAGATTCTGAGGAGGAAGGCCAGGCAGAGGTGTACAGTGTTACAACCCAGCCCCAGGCTTTGAGGAGGATGCACACAGAAGCTGCCACAAAGTTGGTCATGGTGGCATAGCTCTGAAATCCGATACTGCAGGAGGCTAAGGCAGAAGGATCTCAAGTTTGAGCAGAGTATGGTCAGTTAGAAATTTATGAATGCCCTGTCTCAGCATAAAAAAAAAAAAAAAAAAAAATACAAAGAAAGGGGCTGGGGAGATAGCTCAGTAGAATGAGCGCTTGCCTGGCAAGTGCAAGGTCCTGAAAGGCCCTGAGTTCATTTTTCAGCACTGAGGCCAAAAAAGTCATCAGAGATAGGACAAGGGCTTGCAGTCTAACGGACAAGCCGCAGAATGTGCCGTCCACCTAGCAGCAGGGCCCCTTCCCAAGGGGGCCCTCCCTGTCTCTAGGAAGGGTCCAGGCAGGCTCAGGCAGGAGCCTTAGGCAGGCTCTGACACCCAGGACTTGGCAGAAAGGCGGCAGTAGAGAAGACAGTGCTGTGTGAACACCAGGAGGAGAGGGGGACTGGAAGCATGCAGGGGGCTGCAGTGCCCAGGGCCAACCCAAGACACACCTGGCCCAGCCCTGCCCATAGCCCCCCCCCCAGCCCTCCAGTCCGGATGCAGAGCTCACACCGGGGCTGCAGGGGCAGAGTGCGCCAAGCAGGCACTTCTCCTGCGGTGGCTGTGCAGGGTGCACCTGTGCCAGCTTGGATAATAAACACACAGCTTTGGGTAGAGTTGGGGACCTCACCAGGCTCAGCCTCTTCACCTGTGGGAACAGCAGCCCTGCCCAAGGCAGGTTGCTAAGCAGAGGGTGTCATGTGACATCAACAAAGTCCTATAGTGTTTCTTCTGATGTATACTTCTGGGGTTCAAGTGTAGGGCCTCTGCTTCAGGTGCTCTGCCACTAGGCTTCGGCTCCAGCCCCACAGGGGTGCTGACATCGGGAGTGATAGGTGACCCCCCCCAGTGTGATACCGGGGAACTATGATAACCTCCAACTGCAGGATGTCTGACACAGAGCGGGCGAGTCCCGAAATCACAGAATGAATTCTAAGGAACAGTGGAGGTCAGTAGTAGCAAATATTTATTGAGGGGCAAGAGAAAGCTCCTGAGAGGCAGGAAGGGCCCTAGGTGGGTTACCAAGGAGCCCTTTTCTCAGGGAGAAGCTCTGTAGGGCACAGCCACATGGGTACAACAGAGGCCACAAGATTCCAAGTACAACCGCTTAGATCACATTGCTCCAATGGGAAGGAAAGCCAGGCAGCAAGCACATGTGGAAAGCACAGAGACTCTCCAGGAAGGGATGAACCAGAGGGTCTCGGCCGCCCACCAAAGGGACTGGTGTCTACCTAGACTTCCTTGCACCGGCTGCTTCTGTTACGCCCAGGCCTGGTCATTCCGTCTTTATCTTGCAGTGTGGACTCCACAGAAGTGCCTCAAGCACAGCTGTAATAAGTTTGCACCTTTTCCTCGACTCTCTTGAGGACCCAGCTCTCTCTCACTACTTATTTGGTTCTATGGTCTCTTAAATTTTTATTTTATTTATTTATTTTTTCTCATTTCAGAACTTTTGTTTGTTTGTTTATTTATTTTTATGGCTGGCTCAGCCTGCCCTGAGGGCAGGGCTGGCTCAGCATGTGGTGCCGGGGATCGAATTGTGGTCCCTGCAGCCGCCCAAGCTTTCCTAAGCAGGGGCTTTAGACCACTGAGCCATCCTGCCGGGACAAAAATTTTTTTTTAATTTATGTATTTGGTACATATAATCCCTAGCACTGGGATTACAGGCATGTGCCTCCATGTCTGACTTTGGTGGCCGGCCTGGGGCAGGGTCAGTGCTGCATACAGTATCGGGGACTGAACCTGGGTCCTTGCACTTGCCAGGCAGGCTCTTAGACCACTGAGCTACCTCCCTGGCCCAGGTTTCTTAAATTTTTGATATGGGCTTTCACTATGTAGTCCAGGCAAGGCTCAAACTTGCTATATAGCCCAGATGAGTTTAAACTCTTAACCCTCCTGCCTCAGCCTGCCAAATATGGTTAGGATTACAGGCTTGTGCCACCAGACAGGACTCTTGCAGTGTCCCACTGAAAGCAGGTCTGCACATTGGGTCTGAGACAAGCCATCCCACTTGTCTCCACAGAGGTCCCCAGGGCCACTTGGAGGCTGTCTGGGGTCCTAACAGACCTAGGAAGCTGGGAAACACCTTTTCCAGACAAGCTGCCTCAGGCAGCCAGCTACCAGGGCAGAACGTCCGCTTGGCCTTCAGCCTGGAGCTCCCACTCATCTCCCAACCCCCACCAAGCCCAGCTGTTGTTTTGACGACTGTGGGGTCAGGCAGATTCTCAGCCAAAGGCTTCCCTGGGGAGCTCTCATCCCAAACCCCGTTGGCAGCCAGAGCCTCCTGCCTAGCCTGGAGCAGTACGGGAAGGAAGGCAGCCTGAGCCCAAGGGAAGCCCTCCTAGGTGGCTTGGCGACAGACCGGCTCCGTCTACTCAGGAAAAGCATCAAAGCTGGACACAGATGAAGGTTGGAAAACGCCCAGAGCCCCAGCTGGACCTCACCCAGCTGCACACTGGTCTCTGCTTTCGGCCACAGAATGAGCATGACCCTGGTCATAGGCAGAGCCCTGACCCTTGGAGTCGCAGGCTAAGGCCTAGGGCAATGTGCTGCGTGGCGTCATTTATTTATTTTTTTTTTTAAGAATTTATTTTATGGGGCCCGGCGGGATGGCTCAGTGGTCTAAAGCGCCTGCTTGGGGAAGCTTAGGCGGCTTCAGGGACCAAGGTTTGATCCCTGGCACCACATGCTGCACCAGCCCTGCCCTCGGGCGGGCTGAGCCGGCCATAAAAAAAAAAACAAAACTGAGTGAATAAACAAAGGTTCTGAAACAAGAATAAAAGCAAATAAATAAATAAAAATTTTAAAAAAATGAATTTATTTTATTTTCTTGTTTGTTTATTTATTTTTATGGCCCCGGCTCAGCCTGCCCTGAGGGCAGGGCTGGTGCAACATGTGTTGTTGGGGATTGAACCGGCAGTCCCAGCAGCCACCTAAGCTTTCTTTTTTTTTTTGTCTTTTTTTTAGACAGGGTCTCGCTATGCAGTTCAGGCTGGCCTTGAGCTCACTTTTGTAGCCCAGGCTGGTCTCGAACTCGCACCAATCCTCCTGCCTCAGCCTCCCGAGTGCTGGGATTACAGGCGTGCGCCACCACGCCCGGCACCACCTAAGCTTTCTTAACAGGCACCTTAGACCACTGAGCCATCCCACCAGGCCCTGCGTGGTGTCATTTAAAAGGCCTTTTAGCCACAGCTGATCTGGGTGAATTGCGCTGATCACACATTTTGGACACACTGCCAGGCTTACATGAAAGGGAGCATCTAGGAGCGAGCACCCTGTAGTGCCTTCCCTAAAATATTAAATAGCTAGAAAGTGAATATCTCAAAGCTCCACTCTTACAGTAAATATTACAAGAAGTGAACTCCAGACATGGTGGTGTACACCTGAAATCCCAGCTACTTAGAAGGCTGAAGTGGGTAGATCACAAGTTCAAAGCCAGCTAACACAGATGAGGCCTTAGAATCCCTGCCCCCCAAAAAATAATTAACAAATATTCAAAGAAACACTACAGGGTTAGAGAAACAGGTCAGTGGACTAAGGCCCTGTACCAAATACATTAAAAAGAAGAAGAAGAAGAAGAAGAAGAAGAAGAAGAAGAAGAAGAAGAAGAAGAAGAAGAAGAAGAAGAAGAAGAAGAAGAAGAAGAAGAAGAAGAAGAGGAAGAAGGGAACACTACACTACTTTTATGACACATCTGAACTACATAGCAAGGCCCTATCTCAAAAAAAAAAAAAAAAAAAGGGCCAAGGATATAGCAGAGTAGCATAACTGCCTGTTTGGCAAGTGTAAGGTCCCAAGTTCTATCCCAGTCCAAAAAAAAAAAGGAAAACAGAAAATCAAAGCTGATATCAAAAAAATTGAGTATGCACAGAGATCATTAAAATTTATCAGATAAATCTGAAAAGTATATTTATTTTAATTTACTTGTGTGTGTGTGTGTGTGTGTGTATGTGTGTGTGTGTGTGTGTGTGTGTGCAGGGCTTCACTACACAGTTCAAACCGCATAATGATCCTGTTGTTTTCAGCCTCCCTCATACTGCATTACAGGTGTGTGCCACCACACACGGACTCCATCGTTGGCTCAGTGCTCCCGGGGCTCACCAGCGCAGCTTGTGGTGCCAGGGATCAAACCCTGGACCCTGCGCTTACCTAAGCTGCTGCTTTAGTTCACTGAGCTATCTGGCCAGCCTAGATAACATAGTAACTTAAAACTTAAATGGAAGACTAGATATAAGGAACAACTTCTAGTGGACTGGAAGAAGAAAGGAGGAATTGCCTAGAATATTTTCCAGAAAGGAAGAACATAAATAAAAGGGAGAGATTTGATAAGGGAGAGGGGAGGAAACAGTGCAAGAAGGTAGAGGATGAACGGGAGGCAAAATTGGAGAGTCTGAGGATTGAGAATGTTTTCTAACTGCTGAAAGACATGCATCTTCAGACCCAGAAAACAAATTGTGTGCACCACACCGAACGTGCCCAGGATGTGTGCCGTGGCTCAAACTCTAAAGGAGGATGGAAGAGGGGCACAGGCCCAAGGCCAGCCTGGGACATAGAGCAAAGCCCTGACTGGAAAGAAAGAAAAAGACGCAGGAGCTGCTGGCGATGGTGCTGGCCTGTCCCACCCAGCACTCTGGGAGGCTGAGGCAGGAGTCAGGACTACAAATTTGTTTTGTTTTTTTTTTTTGTCTTTTTGAAACAGGGTCTCGCTATGCAGTTCAGGCTGGCCTTGAGCTCATTTTTGTAGCTCAGGCTGGTCTTGAACTTGCACCGATCCTCCTGCCTCAGCCTCCCGAGTGCTGGGATTACAGGCGTGCGCCACCATGCCCAGCTAGGACTACAAATTTGGACACACCCAGACAATTTAGAGACTTAGTGAGACCCTGTCCCAAAATAAAATAGCAATAAGAATAATATGGTGGCATATGCTTGTATCTCGGCACTCTGCATGTTCAAGACCAACCAGCCTGGGGGTTACTAAAGTGAGAGCATAGGCTTACAGCCCAAACTGTGCAGTGAGACCCTGTATCCAAAAAGAAAAGAAAAGAAAGAATAAGGGCTACCAAGGGAGCTCAGTGGGAAGACCGTGGTCAATGCCCATTATATATATGTACATATATATAGCAAATCATTTCCTACACACGGGAGGCCCTGAACTCAATTCTCAGAAGCACAGAGAACATATTCACACCTAGAAATATGCTAGTAAAACTGCAAAGCACCAACGACAAGAGAGATTTTTTTTTTTTTTTGCGGGACCGGGGTTCGAACTTATGACTTTGCATTTGCCGGGTAGGCACTTGTGTCACAGAGCTATCTCCCCGGCCGACAAGAGAGATTTTAAAATTGCCCAAGAAAGCAGACTAAGCCATAGACAGAGACAGACAGAGACAGACAGAGATGGAGACAGAGACAGAGAGAGAGAGAAAAAAAAAAAAAAAAAACAGACTAAACTCTTACTTCAGCCACAGACATGGGAGCACAGCCACATAGAGTCCTGATCCAGGTTTGAGTTGGCCCTGGCTCGGTCACAGGCTCTGGAACCGTGATGGCCTTGGTGACCCAAGGCCCCAAGCAGACCTGGCCACCTGAAGAACAGGGCAGGGAGGGCAGGGTGTTGGTGGAGGGATTTGAACGCAAGGAGATGGAAACTGGGAGAGCGAGGGGGCCGGCCAAGGTCACAGAAGTCCGGTGCCACCTGGTGGTCACTCCGACACTGACTACACCTCAGGGCCAACAAGGCCCTGCTCCAGTGCCAGGGTCGCGGAGGTCTAGGGAGTCTCCCAGATGTCACACGCAGGCGCAGAGGTGCTCTTCCCTGTCAGGGTAGGGTTCGGGGGTCCGCGCAGAGGCCAGCAGCAGTGGACTGAGGAGCCGCATCAGGTGGGCGCGGGCAGCTGAGGCGAGCACGAGCAGCGGTGGTAGCAAGAGAAAGCCAAATACGATGAGCGCCGCAGAGCCACTGTCCGAGAGCAGCGCGAGACACCCGGGTCCCGGAGCGGGGTGGACCTGCGGGAGGGAGAGTGGTCAAGGGGACAGGGCCATGCGCGATGGGCGGAGCCGTGAGAAATGGGTGGAGCCCCGGACCAGGCCTGTAAGAGGCAGGCTTGCAGTGCTAGGCGGGGCAAGGGGGGAAGGGGGCGTGTCCACGAGGGAAGTGTGCGGAAGAACGGAGTGGGCAACGGTGGCAACGGGCAGGGCCTAGTGATGGGCAGGACCCTAGACGGAGCCAATACGATGTCAGGGTGGAGCCTTAGACTAGGCTGCTAGGACTCAAGGTGGGAAGTTGGGCGGGGCCTGTGTGGGCGTGGCCACGAATAGGGGGCGGGACATGAGGGAGGCGTGGGGCCGTGGACTGTGTAGGGGCGGAATGCGGGGTGGGGACGGGAGTTGTTGGATCAACAGGGGGCCAGGCCATGCAGAGAATGGTGGATGCTAGGCAGATAGTAAACGGCTTCAGTAGAGGTCCCATAACAAAGAATCATTTCAACCTTTCCCTACTCCCATTTTCCTCCTGCCACTAGCTCTCCATCCTGAGGGGCTTCCCTGTCCTGCCCCTCACCTTGAGTCCCTAACCTGCTGTCACTAGCTTGTGGCACCGTCTCCTAGACTCCGCCCCACACTACTGAGAGGGCCCGCAGGGTCTATCATGTGTACCTTCCCTGCCCTGACAATGCCATGGCCCACTGATAGCTGGGGAAGCTGGCCAGGGCAGGAGGGCTCCGGTAGGCTGTGTGTGTGTGGTAAGGATTCCTGCAATCTGGCAATAATTTCATCTCCTCTGGGAACCCCCTCCCCTCTCCTCCCCTTCCTGCTGCCTAGTCCTGGTGGCCCCTGGTACAGGGATGGGAGGCCTCAGGGAGGGGGGGCGCTCTCCCGTGGGTAACAAACAAAAGGCTTTCTTTGGCCTCAGACAGGAGGGTGCGCTGGAGAGGCAGGGAGGGGTGCATGCATCTCGGGGTACAAGGGTGCAGTGGTGGAACGGGACAGATGCTCCTCAGTCCAGGGGCTCTGAATCTCTACAGGACCCCAAACCCCAGGGACCCCACCCAGGCTGAGCTCACCCTTGAGTGGCACAGGAATCCCAGGTAGACCACGGCCGCCGCAGGCAGTAGCACCAGCAGAAAGACTGTTCCAGGCAGCAGCAGGTGGAGCAGGAGCCAGGTCAGAGCCCGGCCAAGCAGCAGCAGGGTCCTGAGGCCCCAGGCAGCCAGGCCTGGCCACTGTGCGTATGTCAGGGCCAAGGCCTGGCGGTCAGGAGGCCTTCGGGGCAGCATGGGCAGTGTGTCCGAGATGCTCCCGCCCTCATCCTCCTCTGTTTCCCTTTCCTGCTCACTCATGTCTTGGCAGGGGTCTGCAGAGCTCATGACGGTGGCCAGGTGACAGGACAGCACCTCTTGTCAGATTAGAGACCTTTCATTCTCCCCAGGTGTGGTCCCCATTCAAATGCCAGAAGCAGAGAGCAGATGCTGGCCACGTAGGCCCAGTGCTGATGATCAGTCTCCAGGGCCACTTCTTGCCTCAGTTTCCCTGATGCTCGGCTGATCCTTTCTGTGCCAGGCAACTGTCGCAGCTCCTGTGTGCTCTGTTTAGGCCTTGCACAGATGTGTCTGCCCTGGCTGGACACTGGGGCCCTCCTCCCCTCCACCCAGCCCTCTCTCCTTCCATCCCCCTACACAATGACTTCATTTCATAGATCTTGGGTCTGACGAGGGCCCCATCACAAACTGCCCCCTAGTGGCCAGCAACCTACCCCAGTTTCCCTCTGGCCCCTCTGCGGCCTCCCTAGCAGTGTAGGAGGACCCCAGGTACCTACCTACTCTGGAGGGGTTGAGACTCCCCTCGGTTTTCCCCAGCACTGCTGCTTTGCAGGACATGTGGCATTTCCGCTGTCTAAATACCACCTGAGTGAGCAGGTGTCTGCGAGCTGGCCAGCTTCCCTAAGATGCTGTCTCTGCAATTGGCTGTGTCACTTCTCATTTCTTTCTGATATTTCCAGCTCTCTCCCGCTTGCCGATGTCCTTGGGACCCATACAAATGGGGGACAGTGACAGTGCCAAGATAGCCTGTGATGTATTCCCATCCAGAGAAGAAGAGAGACTCTCCTACCCTGATGCACAGGCAACTCCATCGTTTATGCTGGCTTGTGCGCACACGCATGCACACACACACACACACACACACACACACACCAGGCTGTGACAATGCTGATAGAACTCTTAGGCAGAGAATTTGGGGCTAAGTAAATGCTGCAAAGGATGCCTTTACTAAACCCTTCTTCCATGCATTCAATCAACATTTATCACACTATTACTATGTATGTCTCAGGCCATTTTCTATTGGTAGAACTAAATTCCTGAGAAGAGGAGATTTGTAAAGAAAAGAATATGTCTGTTTGCAAAGCTTGAGAGTGCAGTGTCAGGGACATAGGGGAAAGAAAGTCTCAACCTGGGCCCAGCAGGATGGCTCAGTGGTTTAAAGCGCCTGCTTAGGAAGGCTTAGGCGGCTGCAGGGACCGTGGTTCGATCCCTGGCACCACATGCTGCGCCAGCCCTGCCCTCAGGGCAGGCTGAGCCAGCCACAAAAATAAATAAACAAACAAAAGTTCTGAAACAAGAAAAAAATAAAATTAAATTAAATTAAAATTAAAAAGAAAGTCTCAACCTGATAGTTGTCTGATATGAGTTTGTGTTCTCTAAAATTAAGAATGAGAGCCAGCAAGATAGTTCAGTAGACTAAGCACCTGCTTTGACAAGCGCAGCAACCAGGGTTTGATCTGGGGTCCCACATGCCATACCAGCCCCATCCCAGAGTGAGCTGACCAAGTCCAGGCATGGTGGTGCATGCCTGTAATCCTAGTGCTGGGGAGGCTGAAACCAGGAGGATCATTACATGGTAAGACCCTGTACCAAATACATAAATTTTTTTTAAAAAAGGAAAAGAAAAGAAACAAAAAGAAAAAGAATAATATATAAATGAAAAAGAAAGAATTCTAGGAATAACTGAGATTATGAGCAGAATATATCTGTTGGAGAAAGAAAGTTTCTGTCTGAGAAAGACAGAAGGGTCCCTCCCACATGAGTCACCAAGGACCCTATTTTTCCTAGCGATTTCTTTTCTTTTCTTCTTCTTCTTTTTTTTTGTACAGGGTCTCACTACTGACTCGTAGTGATTCTTCTGACTGTACCTCCCAAGTGCTGGGATTACAGGCTCGTGCCACCATGCTCAGACTCCATCACTGGCTCAGCGTGCTCTAGAGCAGGGCCGGCGCGACAGATGGTGCCAGGAACCAAACCCTGAGCTTCCCTAAGCAAGCATTTAATCCGCTGAGCTATACCACCGGCTCTTCCTAGTGATTTCTAGGAAGCAAAACCATGAGGCAAGGTGGGTCCAAGCGAAGAAAAGTGGAAAGTCACAAGGGGGGTGTGAGGCTGGACAAAACTATTGTTAACCTTAGGAAAGCTCGGGAGCCAGGGTTTGGTCCCTGGCACTGCATGCCGTGCCAGCCCCACCCTTTGGCGTGTAATCCCAGCACTAAGGAGGCAGAAATCAGGAGGATCACTATGAGTCTGGGCTGTGTAGTGAGACATAGCAGCAAAACAACAACAACAAAAAAAAAATTCACCTTAAACAAATAAAAACTAGTGGAAAAAAACCCCCAAATACCTAGGGGCCAGCAAGATGGCTCAGCAGTCTAAAGCATCTGCTTAGGCAACTGCAGGAACCATAGATCCCCAGCACCACATGCTGAGCCAGCCCCACCCCCCAGGGCAGGCTGAGCCGGCCATAATAAGAAAAAACTCGGGGCTGTGGAGATAGCTCTGGGGCACAAGTGCCTGCCTGGCAAGTGCAAGGTCCTGAGTTCGATCCCTGGTTCTGCAAAAAGAGGGAGCAAGCTAAAATGCAAAAAGAAATATCTGAGAGCCGGGTGTGGTGGCTCACGCCTGTAATCCCAGCACTCGGGAGGCTGAGGCAGGAGGATTGGTGCGAGTTCAAGACCAGCCTGGGCTACAAAAGTGAGCTCAAGGCCAGCCTCAACTGCATAGCGAGACCCTGTCTAAAAAAAAAAGAAATATCAGAGGGGCTGGGGAGATAGCTCCAAGGCACAAGTGCCTGCTGGGCAAGTGCAAGGTCATGAGTTCGAACTCTGGTCCCACAAAAAAAAAAAAAAAAAAAAAAAAAAA
>PVJA010022763.1:0-33845 GCA_004027025.1 Myocastor coypus | reverse complement strand
AAAAAAAAAAAAAAAAAAAAAAAAAAAAAAAAAAAAAAAAAAAAAAAAAAAAATTAGGATGAAGCATGAATGTGTACCAAATCCCCAAGGTGACCATAAACTGTGGACAGGGACTTCCAGCATGTATTAATAAAAGGGTGAGAAGTCACATTATAAGCCTGGATACTGTGATATGTCACTGAGTCCACTGTGATTCCTGTTTACTTGTGAGTGGGAGGCCTACGGTTACCGTGAACCTTGGTCGGTTGATGTCACCTAAACACAGTCCAATGTGACAACTTGCTGAGCTGAAGTGTGCTTAGACAGTCACAGTATTGGTTTACCTCAAAAACTATTCCTTTCTCTTAGGAACCTTTCGCGTGTCCCCGTCTTCCGAGGGTGCAGGAAAGTGGGGCCAGGTTTGCAAATTCCTCCTTCTGCAGTGTCTTTGTGGGATGTCTGGGCTGGTCTGAGTTGCTGCTGTACCAGACACTGGTAGAAAGTGGAGATATAAAAGCCTGGACACCACGATGGTGCCCTGCAGAGCCCTGGGTGTTGCTGCGTCACCAGCACACTTAGGAGAGGACAGCGGAGATAAGAGGAGCAACCTCCGAGTCTGGCCCAGGGATCCTGTGTCTCAGGCCCAGTGCTGCCCTCCATCCATCAGTGCTTTCTTTTCTTTGAGTTTTCCCAGATTTTTGGGCCCAATGCTGGGTCTCCAGTGTCCCCTTGCTAGGATGGTAAGGACATGGTGACCAAATCCTTATCACAGACTGTCACCTGAGAGAAGAGCCTCATCCTTGCCCTTCACTCTTATTCTTCCTGCAGGCGGTGTGCTCTGAGAACCACACAAAGCTGGATGATAGGAAGTGGAGCCCCCAGACAGCAGAACAGGAAGAGCCTAACCGACGAACAGAACCAGAGGCCTAGGAAAACCATCAGGGAGAAGGAGGGAAGGGAAACTGCAGATGTGTCCCTGGTGACAAGCGAGCGGAGAAGCACCGTACAGGACACAGCATGGATCGCAGGAAACTATTTTGGGGTCAGGCAGTCCAGTATTTAATTTAATGTAATATTTATTTATTTATCTACCTATTTATTTATTTATTTATTTATTTATTTATTTAGTGCCAGGCATCCAATCAGGACCTTGTTCTTGCCAGGCAGGCACTTAAGGGCACTTCTGTGTTTCAATCCTTGATTCGCTGGTAGTCAGCTGTGTAGACAACTCAATGAACTTCACTGAGAATGATCTTTATATTTAATGTAGAGATGGTGCCTACCTTCCAGGACCATTGTGAGAGTCACCTGTACCATTCCATCATTTGTTCATTGATTAATTCTTCCAGAAAAATAATAAAACAAACAAAAAACCAGACAGTCTAGGTAAGTGTTTATCAGAGTTCCAGGCGGATACTTGGTTCCCAAAATGGGACATTTGTCTTCCTGCCTTGGGACCTTGGTTTCCTCCCAGGCACCATGAAGGGTGAAAGTCCTGTCCAATCTAACATTTAATAATATAGGTGCTACCTTCTAGAGTGCAGTAGGAGTTTGGCCAATGAAATCTGGGCTGTCTCTCTGAGCAATTTAGGCTTTCTCTCTGAGCTTTCTTCCTGAAGCATGTCACTGCTCCAGGCACGGACCTGTCCCTGGAAGGAACCCTCTCCATTCCTGTGCCTCAGCTCTGCCACCAGGTTAGCTTTTGGGAAAACTGTGCCTGTGCGGTGGTTTGGAGCCAGTTAGCATCAGCTGGCATTTGCAAACGACATTTAAAGGTCACCTCCAATTCTCCTGCTGGGGAAAAAAGGAGGGAAGGTGCAGCAGAGGATGTAAACTTGAGTTGAATCTAATGAGCTCAGGCAAGAAGCTCAGAGGCTGCATGAGAGACACATGCAGCGAGGAGGGCTAGCTCCAGCCAGAGTCACCATCAGGGAGGCTCAGGGTGAGCGGTGCCTGAGGGGGGAGCGTGGGAGGATCGAGTCAGGCTGGAGAAGAGTGGGTTCTTAAACTTGTTGGTTTCCTCTTTACCAGCATGGACCCATCCCAGTCCTGGGTTTGTGTACCCTAAGAAGTGTGGTTGGGAGCAACCACATCTGTGCGGTGGGAAGCAGTCCACTCTATGGCTGATGGGATTCTTTGAAAATAGTTTTTGATCCAGTAAATAGGGCATATTGTCTTACAGTCTGGCCAGTCAATACTCTCTTACACAGCTTGGAGATAATGGGTATCCCTTTTTCAAATGGAAGCTCCCTTGTAAAATAAGAGACACTTGGCACCCATGTAAGCCTGTAACTGGGAACAGAGCACAGCTGTTGGCAGTCAAAGGAGACAGAGCTGGGGCTGGACCTAAAGGGGCAGCCCACGGATCAGGCCCTGGGAGTGCGCTCTGTCCAAGAGAACACCAGGCGGGCCAGCCCTGCCGGCTGCTGTCTGCTCCTGGCCTCTTTCTCCCTCTCGGACTCTGAGCTTTGTATTCCCCTGCTTTTCTCCTTCCCTCCTCATGCCAACAGAGAACCCACCAGCGGCTGCTCCTGTCCCAGAGTGCCGATGACCTTGCTCAGCACCTGTGCTCAGCGCCTCCCTCTAGCCCTGGGCCACCCGGCTACCATGGGATGCTAATTGCAGCTGGGCTCCAGGTGGGGCCCAGCAGGGATGAAAGGACTCCACACCTTGCTCACAGAGGAGCCATTCATCCTGCGGGTTCTCTGTTCTAGGAAGGACATATTGCAGTCACTGGGGAGACAGTCAACAGAATTGGCTTGCTTTTAATCTTTTGTATAAATTGTGTCTATTTTCAACCCTTGGGACACCATATAAACTGGAATGAATGTTGAATATTTTAAAAAAATGAAGCGACTAATACTTTCCAGCTTTGTCTTTCTCTGTAATCTGCCAGTGCTTAGTAGGGAGCCCAGCAGAGTAATTTCTCATTGGATGTTGGAGGAATGCTCAGAAATGGGTCACCCAGTAGGTGGGGCGATCCACAGGACCCTCACTTGCTTTCAGGCTTTTCCTCCCTCTTCCCTCGCTGGCTGCAGGCTTCCACCTTTAAGGACCATCCCACTGTGTCTTCGGGAATCCCCTGATCAAATGCATGCGCCCTGGGGAGGGTCGCAACTGCATTAAGCTAAAAGCACATTAAGCCGCTGTCAGTTCCAGACAGGACACTTCAGTGGGGATTAATTTATCAGGCCTTTTTCAGATGTGACACCTAGTTGGGAGGGATTTGGATTTAGGAGAGAAGGAGTTTGATGGCAGAAAACAGAAGGAGAGACAGGCAGAAGTAACCCTAAAAGGGGAAGTGACTGCCTTGGGAAGCCAGGTGGCGGTGGCGAGGTGACATGGCCCTGGGGAAGGTGTGGTGGCTGTATAGGTGGGCAGAGGAGGGCAGGTGAGCAGGAGGGCAGGTGAGCAGGAAGGATGCGGAACTGCTGGAGGTTCCTGAGGTCGGCCTGGCCCGCCTGCTAGGCACAGGGCCGGCCTCCTCCTAGCCATGGGGATACACATGTGCCCTGGTGTCTCAGTGCACAGCAGTCAGGGCAGCCACAGGAGCCTCCAGGACCAGACCTGTAGCTGCAACTCCTGGCAGAGGGTCCTCAGAGGCAGCAGCCAGCCATTCCCCCAACCCTTTGTTCAGGCTTTTCCCTCTGATCTGTGAAATGCTTTGAGCACAGCTATTTTGTGGGCCAAACCTATAGGGACTTTGGCATGGCTCGTCTTTCACCTTCCTCATGCATCACCGGATCCCCTGGATGCTCCCTCAGGGCGAGATGTTTCAAAAGCAGAAACAAAGAGCCTAGAGCCTGAGCTGTCTTTAGCCTTGGCCTCTCCTTAGGCGCATTACTGACAGAAATCTGAGGCAGTGGCCTTTGTCCTATTACACAAAACCATCAGGGACTAGAAATAGTTGGACCTGTTTTTTTTTTTTTTTTTTGTCTTTTTGAGACAGGGTCTCGCTACGCAGCTCAGGCTGGCCGTGAGCTCGCTTTTCAAATTCTTTCTTTTTTTTTTTTTTTTTAACAATTTATTTATTTATTGTTTCAGAACCTTTGTTTTGTTTATTCATCTATTTTCATGGCCAGCTCAGCCTGCTCTGAGGGCAGGGTTGGCGCAGCATGGGGTGCCAGGGATCGAATCGCAGTCCCTGAAGCCGCCCAAGCTTTCCCAAGCAGGTGCTTTAGACCACTGAGCCATCCCGCCGGGCCCCTGGACCTGTTTTTTCAAAGAGAGCCTGGTTTTCGAAAAATGGAGGCGGGAGAAAGCTAGAGAACAAACGTGGGGAAACAGACAAGGAGGAAAGTGAGCACCTACTACTCGACAGGCACGATTCAGGCACCCTAGCCACGCTGCACTCTCTCCTGGCCACGCAGTAGAAAGGGTCATACTGTCACTCCAGGTCCACAAAGCACTTTCAGTGACTTGCCCAGCCAGAACGTGGTGACTCTGATTTTTTAAGCCAGATATATTTCACTCCACAGGAAGACAGATGAGCAGGGGAAGAACAAGATGGAAGGATAGGAGAAGAACAGGAAACAGTTTGCAACTTTCTGTCATAGTCTGGCTCATGTACATAAGGCAGTGACTACAGGGTGGGCTGGGGATAGCCTGCTGGGATTGTTTCCAGAGAGAAGAGCCAATCAGTCTGGGTCAGGAGTAGCTGTATGCAGCTTTTGATCATACATCTGGGCTTCAAGGGGCTTCTGGGTCCTGCACTGATACTGACCAGAAATCAAATAATGTAGACTGGACTATCTTTATGCAGGATGCCTGGAAAATTACTCATAGCTGTGGAAAGGGGCAGCTGGATAAATAGCAGAGCCAAGGCCATGAGAGAGGCTGAGAAATTGGGTCTCTGTTTGTTCCTGGGAAAGCCAGAGTACCTGCTTCATGCTTGGGCTTCCCCAGCTCTGGCGCCTGCTCTCAAACTTTCAAAGCCTCTCCTGACTATTCCACCTATAGGGTTCTGTCTCACTGTTTGACCAAAGAAGTAGGAGTTGCTTTTCACTGGCCACTGAGGTTGTAACTCAGTGGTGTCATAACAGATCCACCTACTTCTCATCTCACAATGATTTCTGGGTAATATGACAAAGGTCAGTACCTCAGATTTGTGTCACTAACGGCGAGTTTCTGGGAGCAAAAATGTAACACACATACTTATTACTGCAACATTGCAGTTCTCCACACACCCCTCCTTTTGCTTCCTCTTTATACCTAGAAAGTTAGTAAAATGAAAGTAACTAAATGGGTCAAAATTAGCAATCACTTGTTGAGTACAATTGCATGTCTATACCAGCCAAGACAGAGGGTTGTGCAAATAAATTAGACACACAATTCCTTCCTAGTGGGTATACAGATAGAATAAAAACATGAAGAAATAACCAAAACAGAGCCATTATGACTATGTTGAGGAAGATGATGGTGCCTTTCTTTATGAAGTGCTTTAGGATACAAAGAACATTAGCTCATGTTCGGGTAATCCTACCCTTACAACAAGCTATGCACAGCTGTCCTCATGTGGCAGAAGAAATGGTTGTTCAGAAGAGTTAAATTATCTGCCCCAAATCATGATGATCACTGAGAACCAATACTGGAACAAAACTCTCTGTCTCTTAATCCAAGTCAATGAGCACTCAAAGGGCTGTGTCTACCTTGGCCATGTCTGTCTGTCTATCTGCATTCCCACATGACTAAGGTTCCAGGTGTTGGCTTCCAATCCTCCCTACCACTGTGATCAGCTTCTCTCATACTGAACTGCTCTGGACCAGAAAGGAAGGAGGTTTGCAAGCCCAAGCCACAGTGTTTGGGGATTAGGGTCTTGTTAGTAACAGCTGTGACTATTGGGATCCTGTCCTGGACCTCAGTATGGTCACCACATCACTACCTTTCTTGAAGCTTTGTTTGAAATGCAGGGTTTATTATGACTCAGGTATGGCGAGGCTCATTGTCCAGTAGATACTGTTGCTATAAGGATAACTTGAAATATTCATAGATCTCCAGGGAAGGGGGAAATCCTCACCACAGGTGGCTTAAGGGGAAGCACTGGGCTGGTTGGGAGGTGGCGGGAGAAAGGACAAGTGTGCGCTGCAGTCTTTCCTGGGGTTGCCACAGGAAAAAATGGGCAAGGAAGGGTGGCCAAGTTAAGTACTGGACAGTGTGAATAATTGTCACAGGTGCTGGGGTACAGGGAATGCCCCTAGCTGCCTGGCTCCTGGCCCTTTGGTCATTGGTCCTGAGTATAAGATCCCCATATAGGATGCGGGAAGTGGGAAACTTCTTTTTTTTTTTTTTGTCTTTTTGAGACAGGGTCTCACTATGCAGTTCAGGCTGATCTTAAGCTCACTTTTGTAGCCCAGGCTGGTCTTGAACTCACACTGATCCTCCTGCCTCAGCCTCCCAAGTGCTGAGATTACAGGCATGTGCCACCGTGCCTGGCTGGGAAACATCTTTGAAAGACATGCTTTGGGGTGAGTTATTATTTCTAAAAGATGGCTGACACTGAGCAGGATGGCGAATTTGTGATAAAAAGGCCTCAGTGTCCAGCATTAGAATATAGAAAGGAAGAATGTGATCACAAAACCAACTGCTCAGATTTTAAAACCTGCTGCTGACACGTTGCCATGAAGTCCTCCGAAAGAGTTGCCCTTGCTTTGAACACAATGATCGCACCGCTCTTGGTGCGTTCTGAAGGAGTTCTGCCACGCTCTCTTGCATGCGAGTCTTCAGCTGTGCTGCTGTGGCTGTCTCAGCATCTTAAACTGATTCAAAGTGTCTATGGCAACGCCCACCCAGCAGTAACACTGCAGCGTGTCACTGGCCGCTCTTTCCCCCAAGTTTTATTATTTATTTATTGTTCTTTTTTAAGAGACTAAAAATAATAATAAAAAAATAGAAATGATACAGAATTTCACTGAAGAAAATGACAGGATTTCATCAATGGCTGTTATATTGCATGTGGTTGTCTTCAAATTAATTGTTCAGATTATCAGATATAAGCATGCAAAATTGGTGCAGACATTATGAAAAGTTTAGAATAGAGAGAGAGAAAATTAAGCATCAACTCCTCCTTTCAATAGACAGCAGAAATCAGCAGAATATTCAATTTATCATATCTAAATACATATCCATAGATATAGAAATAGATGCATATTCTTTTCCTTCTTTCTATCTTTTCTCCTTTTCCTCTTCTTAGTTGTTCCTCCTTTTAAACAAATTCTTTCCCTTTCACAGTATCTGTTGTATCTTTCAGATTCTATTTACTCTTTCAAGTTCTTGCACAAGGGAGACAATATGATGTTTGACACATGTGGGTATGATTTATTTCACATATGAGCATGGTCTTTAGTGGCATACATTTCCCTATGAAAGCCCTGTTTATTTTTTATAGCTAATTTGTAAAAAAAAATTTTTTGGTACCTGGAATCAAACTCAGGACCTTGTGCTTGCCAGAAGGTGCTTGTGCTGTGGGGCTATCTCCCTGGTTCTCGTTCGCCTTTTACTTGCTAGATCTGGTGCTGTGTGACTTCTGTCTCTTCCCCAAACTCAAAATGACCATGAAAGCTAAATGCTTCATGGAGCAGGTACAACAAAGCAAGTAAAGATGCAAAAGATTTCCAGAATTACCCTAGAAAATGGAAGGATGATGGAATAAATGTACTCAAAACAAAGGATAGTATCTTCAGGGGTTCTCATGATAAGTATCTTTCACTGAACTAATTTTTTAAAGCTTAAACATTCACAGTGTTTTGTGCTTATATCTTGTTGCACATATGGTCTGTACAGCCTTGCTGGTGACTACTGTCTGAGACTGGGCTTCTTTTTTTTTTTTGCTCAGCATAGCTGAACCTTCAGGAGGACCCAGTTTCAACCCCCACCCCTGGCTGTTCTGAGTTTAGCCTTCACTCTGTTATAATGGGTATAGGACAGCATTCTAGAGTGACAACTTGCTTCTCCAGAAAGAGAAGTCCATCACCCCTTCCTTGGAGGCCCAGCCCCTTCAGGTGTCTAACTCTCTTCATGTGAGCTGAGCTCTTGGACACCATCACATCAAAGAAGGAATTTCCTTTGGGCCAAACTGCCATGGAGGAAATAAA
This sequence comes from Myocastor coypus, assembly GCA_004027025.1. Classification (NCBI taxonomy): domain Eukaryota; kingdom Metazoa; phylum Chordata; class Mammalia; order Rodentia; family Myocastoridae; genus Myocastor; species Myocastor coypus. Next base: position 25,776 of record PVJA010022763.1, on the reverse strand, counting down.
AGGGGGAAGGTAAGACAGTTCTGCACAAGAAGCAAGTCAACTGAGTCATCAGAACAGGAATCAGCTCCCTCCACTGGGCTGGTTATTCATACTCAGAAATCTTATCCATTCATTAGCGTGGCAAGCACCGTCTAGTGACAGGTTAATTACATAGTTCTGGGTAATTAGAAAGTAAATATATGTTAAGAGGACACCACTGTCGAGATAAAACTGACTATTAGGAAGCCCTCTTGCGTGGCAAATTCTACCTTCATTTTTTTAACCCCAAGGGAATTTTTTCATGGTTGCTTTGACAAAAATCTCTGCTCTTCCCTGTAGATGAGATGATTTTAATCCTGGCTCTCATCCATCTCCTTCGCCTACCCCTCAGTATTGAACCTTGCTGGGCCAACTGGAGCACCACTTCTATTCTGGGAATATATCTCTAGAATCAAATCCTATATAAAGTCTATAGCTCCAGAGTAGCCCATAGAGGTTTGGGTAAATTTGCTGATTCTCAGGGACAGGGCGAGGTGGAGGTCAGTGAGATAGGAGGGAAGATGAGTTGAACAAAAGTTCTGCTTTCCCACTTCTGGTCCTGCGTGGATGTGTGAGAGTGGAGGATCTCCTGACTGCTTCCATGGAAAATGTGAATGCTGCTGAAGTTCAGTGACTCCTCAGAGGACCAAGAGCCATTTACTTATGAATCTCACCCTTCAGGCAGGGACACGGCTCCTCTCTGCAGAGTTTTCTCTATGGGGCTAGAGGTACCTTCCAGCCTCCAGGACATGAGACTCCTATAGTTGAAAGCTCATGGATAAGACCCTATATACGTGACTACATCTTCCTACAATGGCCAGAGCTCCATCCGCCCCACATGTTTGGACAATAAGCACAGCAATGGAAATCAAGCTTTTTCTCTGTAGTGTTCGGTGAATGGTACCCACACAGGCACCCCTTATTTGGAGAATGGTCTATGGACTGAACTCTTCCATGTATCTTTAAGCAATTGGGTTCAAGTTGTTTTAGAGTCAAGATCTACACTTTGTCTAAAATGTCATTCCCATTTGCAACAGTACAGGGAGCATTTAGCAAGTTCTTTAAGCTTTCAAACATCCTCTATGAACATGACCTGGAAACCAGCCTTTAGCTCAGCATCCAAGTTCAGCCATTTCCTCATTTTCAGCTTACTCTCTACTCCAGCAGGCATAGAATTTTAAAAGATGGAATGTCAGGTGTGACTTTCTTTTTTATTTTATTTCTTTGAATTTACTCATGAGTTCAACCGGTGCTTGCTGACTAGCGACTAGAACCACATTCTAGGCTAGGTGTTAGCTATCAAGCTCCAGATGCTGCTTTTAAAGAATCCCTCAACAGCGTGAAGGATGACGGAAGCTATAGTTAACATATGGACAGAAGGGGGCGCTGCAGATGAGCGGAAGCCATGAGTGGTGAAGGAAAAGAGCCTCCTGTGAGATGGGGAGGGTTTGGAAAGGCTCCAGGGAGCAGATGAAGCTGTTCTTGAGCCACGAGTGACTTCTTTAGGGTTGCAATAAGCCCCAGAGCCAGACCCAGATCCAAGGTCTTCAGAGTCCATGGTAAGGTATGTGGTACATTGTCAGCTTTCAGGCAATGGCCAGGTAAGTCTGCGTCTGGCTTCTGTGTCTGAGAGCTAGAGTGGTGCCAGACTGTCTTTGCGCGGTCAGGTCATGGGCAGTGATTTGAGTCAATCTACAGGGCATGCATTGGGCAACTGTGTAGACAATGTTGGTCTCAAGGCTGCTCTCTGAGACTCGGACACATCATGGTCAAGAAAATGTTATCTTTCCTCTGAGGATTTATCTGCTCGTTAAAACATAGTTGACTAGAATGGAGGAAGAGGAAGTGGATCTGGTGCAGGATGTTGGCCAACCTTGGCACAGATGGGGGTATCTGCTGGAGAACACCACTGTCCACTGCCACAGAAAGTGGGAAGGGCTGGCTCGTGGCTCTCTGTTGGATTTTGTTGGCTGGACGTGACAGAAGCCAGGAGGCTCACTGGGCAGCTCCAGCTCTGCCCTCCATGTGGGACTGTCCTCCTACCCTGACCAGCCTGTGTGCTAGCATGGTCTTTCTAAATGTGAACTGACGCCGTCCTAAGTAGCCTGGCTTCCTGGTGACATCTCCTGATGTGACATTAACAGTGAAAACAGTGCAGTGCATCCCCTGGGCCTTGGGCCATTGATTTTTTGTTTAGGCCTTTAGCTAAGCATGGGCAGCAGACGTGGCGGGTTTGATGAGGTTTCTCCATGCAGGGCTCACAGGAGGGAGGAGAACGCGGTAGGAGGCCAAGGAATTGCACTGGGGAGTTGCGCCAGAATGCTTTGTTCTCTTGAGTCTTGGTTTTGAAATGGGAGCAGGAAGTGAGTATAAAGAGGAGCAAAAGGCTGCAAGATTGAGTTCTCCTTTTGTTCTTGAGAAAGAGCGATGCATTAAGGCCACCTTTCTAAAGTCAAATACCCACCAAAGCAGGGGCAAAACCCACTCTGGGATGCAGAGAGCCTTCATGCCCAGCTAGTAGCCCTGTCTCTTTTCAAGGAAAATGATTAAAATGTGTGCTTCTGGAATTCTCCCCAAACTCCACTGTGCTCTGGCATTCACATCAGGATTACACTCACACTGATTTATCATGCAATAAAAACTAACCTCCTACTGCTTCATTTTCTGTTTGTCCCCCTGCCCACCCCATCAGTTTAAGCTGTCCAGACTGGCCTTGAACTCACAGCAATCTTCCCGTCTCAGCCTCCCAAATGCTGATATTATAGGCTTGTGCCACCACACCTGCCAAAACTTTCTTTAAAGAAAGGAAATCTGATGGCTAGGAAATGCCCATAGGAACTTCTGTCCAATTAAAAGTTTTTCTGTAGTTGGCTAAAACTCAATTTACTCTCCCTCAAAAAGCCCTCAATTCCTATGAAATATGTTCCTAGCTCCAGCACCATAAATAAAGTCTTTAACAAAAGAGTAATATTTGTATTTTCACCAAGAATAGAACAAGAAACACACCCAATGAAAGATGCTGTTGGTAATCAGCAGTGCCACTTCTAGTGTGGTCCTTGGACCTCTTACTGCAGGAACACACCAGCTCCAACCCTGAGCTTGATTCTGTTTAAATATACATATCTGTGTGTGTGTGTGTGTGTGTGTGTGTGTGTGTGTGTCACTCCCTGAATCCATATAGATAGATATTATCTCTTTAAAATATTAAAATAAATTACATCTTTGCACAGAATACAGACATTAATTCTGTTTCCAGGAGATTTGTCAAATCATTGGCCTGTGTTTGCATAACAAGCTCTTTGGTTATTCTGTGTGGAATATAAATTACCATGTTGTCAGCTCAGATGAAAATCGCAAGAATTTCAATAGTGCTGCTTCTATTGATTAAGATGAGCTTTACGTTATGTGTTCAGGTAATGTCTCTACATAGCTGGTTTTTCTGGGAAGTGGCTGGAAGTATAGGGAAAAGAAAAAAATAACCCCCTCGGGTAAGAAGACACAGGATGATTGGAAAGCAGGCTTCCTACATTTTTATTTTTAGAAAACTTAGAAAGTAGGTTTTATTTCCTTCACTATTTGCATTGAATCACACACACACACACACACACACACACACACACACACACACACGCAGCTTTTAAATTATTTGGTTGAATACTGTACCATTTTCTGTCAGATTTAGGGCAGAACATTGTAATGCATCTGAATTTTCCTGAATTTTGATGCATAGATGTCTCAGAACAGGCTTACCCACTTCAAATCCCCAGGGAGCAGGATTTGCTCCATCTTTAAGTGTTGTAAATATGACCTCTAAAAATAGTTGCATCTCCTCATGCCAAGTATGTGCCAGACACTGTGCTAGGAACTTCACACGATTCATGCCATTCACTCTAACAACTCTATGGTAGGCATGTTCTCATTTTTCTCTATGAAGATCAGAACTCTGAGAAGTAGATACATTAGAAAAGTTGTCCAGAGGCCAGGCTTAGAAAGCTGCTGACCTGAGAGGCTTGAACTCGAGTCTGTCTGGATCAAGAGCTCAGGCCTCAACCTGGCCCACAGACTGAGGAATGTTGAGTCCTGCTACTTTAGTGCAGACAGTGTGGCTGTCCAGCTACACTCCAGAGCAGTCCATTCAGGTGTGACACCGCTCATGGGATTTTGTGGGATTGAATAAGGGATTGCAGGGGCATCCTCAGACAGATTCCCCTGTAAGAATCTGTAGGATTCCTTGATGTAGGAATTTCTAAAAAGAATTAGAGTGGCTTCCTGCTCCTCCTCACTCTACTGCTTCTACTCACCAAAACTTACACTGCAATTTCTTCATGAAATTTGGAGATGATTTCTTAATCTAACTACTCTTTTTATACAGGAAGGTATTGAGATACAGGCAAAGGAAGGGACAGGAGTGTGTGGATGACTTCGTTTGAAATAGAACTAAGATTGAGACTCTCTTTAATTTTCTGGCTCTTTGTCTATGGTTCAGAAGGAGTTCGTCTGGGCTACATTTGGAGTGGAGCCCAAATGAGGCCCAGAAGCCAGGCTGAGCTTCTGGGCCACACTGAGGGATGCTGTAGACTCTAGGATGGTGAGTGACACAGGCACCTGAGAGCAGAGTTGTTGCTGTGGCTCTGTAAATGATGCAGTGTGTGAACATAGCAGACATCTGGCTCACTCCCCGTGGCTCCAGAATGCCAGCTTTATATGTGATTGTGTGCTTCTTTGTTACAATCATGGCATCTTTTTCATGATCATTTTCAATTGCAAAATACATCTAGAGCAGTTTTCACAAAGCTATAAAATTCATCTCTGCTCTGTTTCCTTTTTGAAATGTTCAGTTCAGTAAGATCAAAGGCCAATGGAAGGAAGGAAATTTAACTCCGATTTCGACCATCCTTTTCCCAGTCTTGGTATTTCTCTGTCCAAATTACATTTATATCAGAAATGTTTCTGTTCACAATTTTCACGACAATACATAAAAGTCATCTCTTGGTTGAGCAAACACAGGAAATCTTCTTGCATTTCCCTTCAGTGCCCACAGCATTCTTTGTTCCACAGAGCCTGATTGTCTCCTAAATAATAGCAATACTAACCACAATCAAAATAGGTCGCTTTTATTTTCCCATCTAGCAGCAGGACTAATTTGAGTTGATACCACATGTGTCCAAATGGGTCCGGGGAATCCACAGACATGATTTTAGGAGGGTTTGGCTAATGACAAAGAGCATAGTCTTTGGAATTAGCGAGCCGTGGTGTGGCAGAGGCTCTTACTTAATTCTCAAAATTCATAGTTCTCTTTGAGTAGCAATAGAGCCCAAATACTGAAAGGACGTATTGTATCTGTGACAAAAGAGGTATATCTCCCAGAACCCCTTGCGATTAAGTATGGCCATGTAGTTAAATGCTAGCCTGTGAATTATATGGGAAAGCCTAGAGGGGGACTGGCAAGAAAGCTCTTGAAAGGGGATCTCTTCTTTACATTCCTCACATAGTGCCCTGGATCACAATGCTAACTAGAGCTAAGGTTTAGCACCTTGAAGATGAGGAATGCCACTTAAACACTGTGGAGCAGAGAGCTAGAAGGAATTTGGTCTCTGTTGTCTAGAGACCTGTCTGATGCTTGCTGATTTCTACTTCTGGACTTCTTTTACTCAAAAAAAGAAGTAGACCTCTATTATGAAAAAACACTGTTTTTTAAGTCTTAGTTCACTTAAGACAAGTCTAATGCTGGGTCCAAACACTGGCTTTTAACAAAATTCTAACCTTCTAACATTAATTTCCTTATGAAATGGTCAGGTTCCCACTTCTATAAATTTTTGAGTTTTTTTCTGAGAATGAAATACTGAATAAATGCCCATTATATACCCAGCACAATAAAGTTCCAGCTACTTTTTCCTTCATATTTTCAGGGTGGCACATGTTCAAGTAGCTGGGTATAAAACCATGGGATACAAATGCTTGTAGCAATCAGTAGCTATGGTTAAGTGGTCAGATTACAAATACAAAACCTCATTGTTCAATTCAGCTTGACATTGGTAAAATAAATGATCAGAATTTTAGTTTCTGCCTCTCTCCAGAGTTTTGGCTTCTAGCCATAATGTAAGCTATAGCTCTTTTTCACAGTTGACCTGTTTCCTGTTTGCTGAGTAAACACAGGATTTACTGCATGCTTTCTTTAGGTCTCGGACTTGTGAAAATGTTTACCTTGTTCCCTCCAACCTCCCAGCTCTGCAATTCCTAAAGTCACACAATCTTCATTTGCAGAGAACTCCACCCCGATTCTAAATTTCGTCTCTCTTGTTTGCTTCACTTTTTCTCATCCTGGTAATTACCCTCTTTCAAGCCCTTTCTGACACTCTCTGGCTTAATAGCAACAACGCTTTTTGGATATATTTGTAGTTTCTCTAATTACAACCTTGACCTTCAGTTTCTCCCCTACTCTGTGTCCTGCTCCATTCCACTTGGTATCCAGTTTATTCAGCACAATGGTAACACAAGTTTTTTTTTTTTTTTTTAAATGTAGAAGCCTTTCTATTTGCATAACATTCCATATTATATTTGCTATAATTCATTTGATGTTTACAATAACCTTGCTTGAAGGATGAAGTGCGCATTGTTATCCTTGGGTTTGTTATAAAGAGACATCAGAGGAGTTAAGGTCTTGGATCAAAGCCCGCGGATTAGGCCTGGTGACGTTGGGCCTAGGTTCTCATATCCAGATTTCAAATCTCATGTTACTTTCATTATGCTCCAAAATTCCATCCACAGATTTGCAAACCGCTCATGTAAGCTGCCTATCAATCAGATCTCACATTTCTATTGTGATTGCTGCTGCCTCTTCCAGACAGATTCATTCTGATCCACATATATTTTTGAGGATGAAGGATTTGTCACATTTCATATTTAAATAACACTTTATACTTTTCCAAGTGCTTTCTTCTACAATTTTTTTTATATGTGCTTTATGTCTACAGCACAGATAAGGTGGGAGGACATTTATTGTTTCCCACTCTATGTAAAAGGACTGAAGGCTTAAATAATATAAATGATGGACTCAATATCACAGGAAATTGGGACTGAGTCCTCTGATGAGAGAGTTCTGTTTTCAAAGGATGGGTGTGGAAAGTGGTCCCTTTTGAATCTTGTTGGAAATATAGGAAAGGCCCTATGTGAGTGAATCAGCGACCCTTGTGTTCATTTAGGATTCTCTGTGAGTGCAGAGAGGTCTTCCGACTCCTCCACCCTCCCCTGGGCCCTTTCTGGTCCCTCAGGCAGCTCGCTACTGAAACAGCTGTGCTCTAAGTCCAGTGCTCTTCATGGTTCTCGAGGGCCGTGGTGCAGTGGGGAAGCAGGATGACTGCCAATATGGAGCAGATTCTGAGGCATCAGAAAGTGGAGCTTGGGTGACACTACCAGGGTTAGGATGGGCTATAAGGGGACCGGGGCCTGCTGAATCTCTGGTCCTGAGAGTGAATCTAGGGCAAGGAATGAGCTCCAGACTGTGGGCCTCAGCCCTGATGCTGGCCTGCTCAGTGGACTATGTCCACTGAGCTTTGAAGTACCTATGTCATTACATTAGTTCTTTTGTACTGTGTGAAAATGTTCCAAATGGTGGCTTACACAACAGAAACTTCTGCTCATCCTTTTGGAGGCTGGAAGGATAGGTCCCAGGATGCTTTCTTGGGTTGTCTTTCCTCTTGACTTGCTGATGGCCATCTTCTCCTTTTGGTCTATGTGATCTTCCCCAAGTACTCACCCGTGTCCTGATTGACTCCTCTAAGAAGGCATCACTCACTTCAGCAGAGGGCCCCCAAAAGCGGCTTCATGTTCACCACATGAATTGTTTAAGGGGCCTTCTCTCATCATACGGTCCTCCACTAAGAATGAGGACTTCAACATTCGGTTTTGGAAGGGAGCACAAGGAAGCTCACAATAATGGTCAATTTTAGTGACCAGTATAGTTAAACAGATTTTTAAAAATGATAGTTATTGAATCTCAGATTGGTTTAGAGCCACAGAGATGAGTCAGTTCTGGGATCTATGCCTAAAGCTCCTTCTCTCCAGTGAGAGATAAGCTTGACCAATGTGGGACCCTCTGCCCTAGAAGATGTCCAAGAGCCCTTAATCTTTAACTATCTTTGTACCTAAGAATAGGATAGCTGGAAGGGAGGTATAGTTTTAGGTAGAAGCTATCTGGAGGCCAGGGGCAGGGCTTCAGGCTGAGAGACAGATTGCCCAAGGGGTCTCCAAGGTTTCCAGCTGCTCCCTGATGTCCAGAACAATAAGGGCAGATGTGGGGAATGAGCCGCCCTCTCTGGTGGCCACTCCCAGGACCATAGAAGCCTAAATTTAATTTTGCCACTGATGCTCCTGAGCATTATTGTTATTAATCTTTTATTATTTATTTAGTACAAGGCTCACTATGCAGCTCAGACTTTTAGTGACCCTCTTGTCTCAGCCTCCCTAGCACTGGGATTGTAGGCATGCACCACCATGCATGGTTTGGGGCCAGCACAGCATGCAGTACAAGGGATCAAACCCAGGTCCTAGCACTGGCCAGGCAGGCACTTAGACCCCCCAAGCTATCTCCCCAGACTCCTGAGCTTTATTTTGGTGCATTAATGTGAGCTTTGGTCTTGTAAAAGTTAATTTTATGTGTCAGATTGACTGGTCTAAAGCATGTCCTGTTATCTGGAAAAATGTTTCTAGCTGTGTCTGTGAGGGGCTGTCCAGAGGAGAATGACTTTTGGCTCCATAGTCTGAGCAAACATGACCCCTACTCCAGTGGGCTGTGGTCCCTAGTAGAGCCAAAGGATGGAGGTTCTGCTTGAGTAGGGGACATCGTCTTTGGTCCACAGGCCTTCAGACACAGGCTGAGTCACTGCACAAGCTTCCTGCTGTCCAGCTAGCTGATGGCAGAGCACTGGACTTCTTAGTTGCTATCAATCATGATCAATAAAGTAATTCATTCCTCTCATGATGCACATATGACACATTATATATAGGGTACATATATGTCATAGGATACACATTAATATATATGATCTACAGGATGGGCACCGTGTTACTATATGGGTATATCCTATACAGCAATACTTTGCTGTCTGAACACTACTGTTTGAGAACAATTCAGCTCATAAAGAGAAACATGTGGCGCAATTCTGCTACAGTTCACGAACCCCGCATCAAATGCTGAGCAGGACCGTGGCCACCTTCCCCAGGGATGAGACAAGAGAGGCTAGGGTGGAACAAGCGAACATTGTCATTCATTCTGCTCTTACTTGCTGATCATAATCAAGCCAGGGACTTGAAGGTAACATTTGTGTTGAAAAGAGCAGGAACTTTAAGTAGAAGCGGCCTAGTTGAAGCCTCATTTCTGCCACTCACCACTTGAGCGATACAGATTTCTGAGACCTGGAGTTTCAGAGATTTGGATTTTACTTCAGGACCTGGTGCCAGGGTGGGGTGTAAAACTGAAAGGGCATAGCGTTCACGGCAGCTCAGCATGACCATGCGTGTGAAGTCCTACTTTTGGTGCTGGACAATGAATGGGCCTGCACAATCAATCACTATCTGCTCTTCTAAAACCACTGTATTTTCCAGTGGGTCACAGTAATGAGGGGTGAGAGGGAGGGAAGGACAGATAGAGGAATAAGGAAAAGAAGAGAGGAGGGCGTGCATTAAAGGAGAACAGATACTGCAGCATTGTGCTATGGACCTGTCAAAGCTGACACTAATTCAGAGGGGGAAGAATGCTAGGTTGTTGGGATCTCAAGTTCATTTTCTGATTGATAAGCCAGAGGTTTTTCCTCCAAAGAATACCCATATCTCGGTATTAAACATCAACAGTGTGCAAATTTGCATTCTGCTCCACTTTCGTCATAACATTTGACCTGTCAATTAGAATAGCCAATATTTACAATCGGTAAATTGCCTTTTAAAAGGAATGATTTACCAACCGAGTTAACTGAAGAATTAAGAGCTAGGTTTAAATAGAGGTTCTGCTGTCCATATCAATCCTCTTTTGCTGGTGGAAAACCAAGCCAAAGCTCAGAGATGAATACAGCACCTTGAAAGTGTGGTTGCCAATGCCAGGAAGACGTGGAGGGGAAGGGGAGGGATGGTGGAGGCTGCAGAAAGCACATAGGGCTTGTCTTAGAATTGTTCTCTGCTTAGCTCGTTTTCAACGTTGGCCTTTCCTGTACAATTGGGTCATAGATTCCTTGAGGGCAGCCATGGTGACTGAGACATCTGCATGCCCCATAGCCGCCCCCCCTTTTTTTTTTTTTGCCACTGACGCAGAGCAGATGGCCATGTGCATGCTTGATAGGCTGAATGCAAAAGGAGCCATGGCCGTGAAGGATGCGAGGGCTGCCCTCATCCCGGGTCCTGAGGGAGGGGCGCCCCTGTTCCTGGAAGGTGCTCTGATCGTCAGCACGCGATGCAGATGTGGAACTGAGGCAACATGGCAGAGGAGTCTGCTACGCGTTCGTCCCCGCAGCCTCTCCACACCGCAGGAGCCCACCGCAGCAGCCGGAGGGAGCTGGCTACAGTTTAATTTTATTTCTTTTAATTTCATGAGCAAGAACCCCTGGGTTGATCAACATGAAAAGAAATGGTAATTTGTGAGGTTTCTTTTCTTCCCTCTTCACTCTCTGGGGTTGTTTACCTCACGAGAAAGTATCTTCCTCCCAGGTACTGTCCCCGCTTTCTTCCCGTAGCACAGATCCTGCCATGATTAGCTCCCCCTTATGTATTTATTAACCTCCCTTCTGCAGTGTGGCTCCTTTCCTTGATTCTCTATGAATTTAATTTCATTGTGGATCACCCACTTCAGGCTACTGTTTCTCATGGGTAGAGACTACATCTATTCCTGTGACTGAGTGCTTGCTGCTTCTCATTTCTACAATGAAACCTAACTCCCAGTGTGATGATACTAAGACATGAGGCCTTAGGTCTTGGGGTAGATGCCTCCTGCACGGCTCAGCACTTGGATATAAGAGGCCTAAGGCAGCTGCTCATCCCTTCCGTCATTTGAGGACAAGGGGCAAGGGGGGGGCAAAGAGAAGATCAAGCTCTCACTGGACCCAAAATCTGCCAGCTCCTTATCTGGGGCTCCCAGCCTCCAGCCCTGCAAAAGATCCATCTTGGTTGTTGTTAAACCATTTCACTTAGTTTATTTTGTTGTAGCAACCTAAATCGACAAGGATAAATTCCTAGTGTTTGTAGCAGCACTTCCCAGACTCAAAGCTCTGGCTTTCAACACCTTGAGTGCTTCCTACAATTTTCAGAACATTTTTCTTCCCCAGCCTAAGGGTGCTTCTCTCCTCCACCCCTTACTGTGGTTAAACACCACGGGTATAGGGTGGGACTCTGCAGAGCCTTCCGGTGTCATCTCTGCACAAATATTTCTTCCCTTGCCTCGGTCTCTCTCACTCACAACCAAGGAGAGATCAGAGGGTATTGGCCGGAGCAGCCCTGAGATCGAACTCTGACTCCATGCCAGGACCTATCGGAAAGGACATTTTCCTGCTCAGTCTCAAGGCTGGCATTTATAAAGTGAGGGCACACTTTTTTCACAGTTTGTAGTGTGCAAAAAGGGAAGGAACGGCGAACAGGTACTTAACATAGGGCCTCGCAAGCCTTGGAAACTGTCCTTGGCTGTCTCTGGTTTGGTAACGCCTTCCTCAGGCCTTATTGCTTCTCTTTCAAGCTGTTAGCTTCACGAATCATCACTCGCACTTCTCATTTTATGTGTGCCTGAAAGTGTAGACAGAATCACAGCAGAAGACGTGCACGGACACACTGCACAAAATGGACAAACATACATTTTGGGGAGGAAACAGAGTTCACGTTCCAGTAACTGAAAGATGCCTTTCCATCTCAAACAAACTTTCTACTGACTCCTCCTTTCCTAATTAAGTCCACTTTTCCTCGAGTGCTGGCATTTGGAATGAGTCAGAAACACTGCTTCTTATCTCATGGTAGTATTATTTTTTTCATCTTAATTACTATTGCACCAGTATTTTTTCCTGCCATTTTTATTTGCAAATATATATTATTTCAGTTACATTAGGGTTTAAATAGGATTTTGAGTGGGAGCTGAGGAACTGAAACTTCATTTTGAATATGGTTTCCGTGGAGAAATATAATGTTTGCTTCCAAGTAATCTTCTATAGAACGAATGTATAGAACACAGCCTGCTTATGAGGTGGAGGCGGACTTTTTAGCTTTTATTTTCTGAGAGCAATTTCAAATTATTGGCTACATTCCTTTGAGCTGGTATAGTAGGTCAGCAGGACAGAACCCTGTTGCTTAAAAGTATTAGATCAGTGGAAATAGGTCACAAAGCAGACCAGGATCCAGGTCTCCAGTTTCTTGAATGTAAGCCGCTGCTCTTTCCTCGGCCGGCAGACTTTTGAACTAAATGCCCACAGGGAATCCAGCAATTTGTGCATACATCTGCATTCCTGAGTTAATGAGGAGGTGAACGGAACACTGGACTTCTAAGACCATCCTTTTAGGCCCACCCCCTGCTCCTGAGCCCCAAGCTCAGCATCTCCCTCTTCAGAGAAGAATGCCCACTGGTGGCCTCATGAGGAGACCTCAGGGCCTATGTGTGTGGCTGTGTGTGGGACACAGAAATGATCATTAACCATGACTCACCAGGCCACGTCCCTGGGGCTGCCAATTCCAACCTGTGTGTTGGCTTTCTTACTTGCCTGGGGCCTGTGACATTGCTACACCGGATGCTCAGTGACACAGCCATGAGCAAACACGAAGGAGCCCTCCGCCTCATGCATTTCAGTCTGCCTGGGAATACATTCCAGCAAATCAGGCACAAAAATGTCCTAAGTGCTAGCACAAGGGCCTGGCACAGGGACAGTCAGAGTCTCTCTTTCTGACGTGAGGCCTTTCACCTTATAAATTGTGTTAGGCTCCTGTCCTATTACTGGACACAGTAGTGACTTCAAGGAGGGAAGTGAAGACATTTTCAGGGTAGTCAGCCCCCGGTTAGCTGGCCCATGGAAGAAGGGCATGGCGGGGCACAGTGCTTCCTTAACTGCTGGTGTCTGGGAAGCAGAGAAGAGTGCCAGAGAGGGAGAGGTCAGGAATCAAGGCCACGGCTGCACGGCTCACTCAGGCACACCCTGCGGTGTGCTCCAAACATTCCCTGTGCTGATCCCAAAGCCGGTCAATTTGGCACTTCACCCTCACTGCTACACAAATATGAGCCAGATAGATATTCTGTGCCCTGCCCTGAATGAAGCCCTGAGTTCTGTGATAAGTCACGATCTTGATCTTCGAAGGGCTTGCAATTGAGTAACAGGAGTAGATGATATGTTAGTCGGTGTCACTGTGTAATAGATCACCTCAGAGCACTGGGGCTGTGAACAAGACACACGTGATGTTTCTCACAATCCTTTTGGTTGACGAGTGGTCTCTCTGGTGTGGGTTGGCTCAGCTGATCTGTGGTCAGCTAAAGCGTGGCTGGGCCTGGGTGTTCTGAGCTGGCTTCACTCTCTCGTCAGGTGCATCAGGTCAGCCACCTCAGGGGTCTTAGTCTGGCGATTTGTGTCTGAGCCACATGACCGCCTCAACATCCAGGGTGTGAGATTTCTCACATAGCTGTCTGAGGGCCCGAAAGAACAAAAATCACTTCCAACTCCAAGGCACAGACCTTTGTAAATCTCTGCTTGCATGACCTTTGTGGACAACGCACTTGTCAAGGTAAGTTCTCAGGCACGTCCTGCAGTCAGGGGGGTAGTGACCAACACCAGGACGCAGGTACAGGCTGCTGCGGATATTCTGTGCACCTTGGTGCTCTGAATTACAACAGTCATAAATCAAGGAAATGCTCTAGTGCGATACATGTAAAGCTGAGTCAAGTGGGACCAGTGAGGAGGGAGGAATTAATACAGGACTAGCGACGCGATGGATGTGACTTTCCATCTGGGAGATGCAAAGTTTGCTAAAGAAGGCACAGGAGGCAGGACGTGGGACATGGTGACAGTGCATCTCAAAGGTAGAGGCGAGTACAAATTGAGGCTACCTGTTGTCTTTTCTAGCCTGCTTGCAACAAGTGAAGAATATGTATTTATATAAAAACAAGAGGAGTATTGGGCCTTTTGAAATACTCAGCGGCTCTCAAGTTCTGTTGTTTTTAATATTGCAATGTAATGCCTTGAATAAAATCTCCATCTAACCAGTTTAGTGAACTTCTTTACTTCCTCAGGTCACACAAATGTGTTTTTTTTTTTTTTTTTTAATTTTAATCCAGTTGCTACTTTTAAGGATATATGGCAAAATGTCTTCTGCTGGCTCTTCAATAACCTATGGGGAAATTTAAAAGCTCCCAAGTCATTTTAGTCATAAAACCCTAGCCCATCTAGGAGTGCAAGGATAATGCAATATTAACTGTCTGATTACTATTATTGAACTGACATGAAACCTGACATCAATTACAGATCTCTGATCATTGGCAGTCTCTCTCTGACTAGACAATAAATACTGGGAAGACAAGGTCTGATTTTATATGTTTACTCTTGAATTTCTATGGCTGAGAAAAGTACTTAGCAAATAACATGGGCCTGACAATAAGTCAAAGGCAGGAATAATGAATGTAGCTCTGGACATTTACAGATAGAAAGTAGAAGTACTGGAAAAGCATTTAGGATAAAGTGAAAGCCGAAAGCATGATAACAGTTCTAATGTGGTAGTCTAGACAGATATTTCCTAAATTTGATATAATATGTCTACCTCTAGCTCCAAGCCAACATTACGCATAGCAGTGTAACACAACAAAGCATCCACATTAAAGTTGAAAATGAAGCCAGGATGTCCACTACTGGGATACTCACTAATGTAAAGGAGGAAAAGTTACTAATGATTACAGGTTGTATAAATGTATTAGCTAGAAGAGCCAAGTAAGTCATCTTTTAATCATGATAAACTGTGCACGAGTTTGATCCAGAGATCAGAAGCCTTCATATATGGAAACAGTTGGAAATCAAAAGGGAAGAAAGACACTGGTTATAATGGGAACGCAAATGATAAATGCATACATAAAAATACTGTGAAGTCACAGTAACTGCAAGAGCATGGTGCCGACATATGACCAACTGGAAAGATTGGTGAGCTGGAGAAGAAGGTCCCACATTGTCCACAAATGCACTGGCAAAACAGTGCATAGCGACAGTGGCAGCAGCAACAGTGGATGCGAAGGGACTTCATGTTCTATCTTGGCCCTGGAGTGCCTGCGCCCAGGAGCCAGGGCTCACGTGTCTGTCCCGTTGTGCCATCTTGAATCTCTTTCTGGCTAGAAGGAGACTTCAGATAAAGGGCAGAAGGTAAATTCTTCACTGAGTAATGTTGGAATAGCCATGTAGCTAACCAGAAGACGATGAAGTTCATTACCCAACCACCGTTTATTACAAAGTAAAGTTCCAAAGACACAAAGATGTACCATAAAAGATGCAGGGAGAATTGATGGGGATTTTCCATTGTTATTTTGTCTTTGCAGAGTGTGAAAAGTCCTTAGAGGCACAAAGCTCAGTAACCTCACAAAAAATAAAAAAAAAATAAAAAAGCACTGGAACATTGCAATACATAATTATGAAATTTCTCTATGGGAAAACATAATGAATACATTAAAAGTAAATAACAAAAATTTTTGTAGTAGATCACATTTATTATGTATGCCTCAATACCAAGAATGGAAAAATATTATAGTAGCCCAATTCAAATACAAAAAAAAAAGATGAGACTGCATAAACAAAATAGTAGGGATTGCTAAATATTAAAATATACTGACTCTTAAACATGAGAAAACCAAATTAATGATACAAAAGATGACTACCCTATCGATAAAAGTAAAAGAGCTTGGTAATACAACTTGTTAGGCAGGCTTTGGGCGTAAAGGATGATTATAGCTGGTTGAAACAGAAATTGTACATTCTTTTTCAAAATTAAACACATGGATATTTTGGTTCATCAATTCCACTTTTAGAAGTCTGTCCCGCAACTGCATTTGCACATAGGGAAGTTACCATTTGCATCAGGTTATTTAATATATCAGTGCATAGGCATAGTTCAGGGAAAGGTGAGGATAACGCCCTTTCGGAGAGCTCTGCTTGAGTGAAGATCACACCATGGTGGGGGGCTCTGTCTCCACTTAGTAGAAAGGAGGAGACTTCAGGTATTGACACAAGAACATTTCCAGGAAATCCTGCAATATAGTGTGCAGCATATGCAGCCACTTAGGAGAAAAAAGTGAATTTCTCTCTTTCTGGAAGTTGGACTGTAACCACTATTAGGATAGGAATTAGTAGGCCTTTGTATAGAACAAGAAGTAGAACAAAATATTCTGAATATAATATATATATATCACAACTTAAGATAAAGGATGGGTGGTCTTAGTGGAGAAGATGAAGCGGGTGCTTTTGTAGATGAGCCGTAAGTCCCATGGAAGTATCTTCATGGCCCAGAGGATTTAAATGAGGTGGGGGGAGTTATGCTCCTCCTGTAGGTCTGACCTACTGACTGCAGGCTGTCCATCATGCCTGCTCTTCTCTCTCCAGGCCAGTCTCCCAGTAGTAATCCCCAGTGGTAACAGCCAAACCAAATTCCAAAACGAACCTGGTAAGACTCATCTACTTCCTTCCCTTCTAGAACGCTCAGGTCAGCATTCCCTTCCTTTCTTGGAGTCGTCTCCTGCCCACTAGGTAGTGCTTTACCAGGAAGGGCTGGCCACGAGGCCGCCTGGATACCCTGCACTTCCACATCTGAGTCTTATAAAGGCTCAAGGGTGGGAAAAGGAGCATAGGGTGGGGGATAAGAACAAAGACGAAGAGTGAGGCCCATTCTTGCTGAGGGGCGGGCACATGCTGAGTGGGGAGGATGCAAACAGAGGAGGACTGGGGTCATGGCCTCGGAGGAGCAGGGCTGCACTGACACCCGGGTGCACACTTGCCCTGGAGCATGCGGCACACTTCCATCTGATCCATCTGAGCCCTGGGCTGGAGTCTGAGCATAAGCATAAAGGGGATATAATAGAGGGTGCCCGGCTAGGTGGCTGCCGCAGGAAGTCAACCCAAGAAGGCATGAGTGCTTCCCTGAAACAAGGCCCCCATCTTAATAGCTGAGAGACTTCGGCTTCTTCAGCTGGGCGACTTTCCCTTCCTTGGTGTGCCGCAGATCTGCTGTTGGCACCTTGTTCCTAGTCCCCAGTGTGGATCCTGGTCAGAGAGGACGTGGCGAACCACTCAGTCCACACTGAAAAAGGCCTTACTCGGAAACAACCTCTGTTTCCTGTCCTGGGAGATCCTGGGACCACGCGGGTCGCTCCTGTCCCCACAGCAATCTGGGGTGCACACAAATGTTCTTTGCATGCAGCCAACTCACCACGTGGGCTGTACTTCTCAATGCTTATATCAGAGGAGTGTATTGTCAATTAAAAAGGAGTAATGAAAATCAAATCAAATCTAGACTCTCGGAGGTTACAACTAAATTCAATTTCATGTCTAAGCTAAACATCTTTTTTTTTTTTTTTGCCCCTTGTTCTCCACCCGAGCCTTTTTGGGTGGTTTGGGGAGCTTATGAGATGGTTCTAAGAATCTAGAATCCACTTTACTTTCTCAATTTTCCCTGTTTTGCCTCTTCTCTTCTGGATCCTGCAGGGCTGCAGTTAAGGGTATGGATCCACTGGAGAAGAAGCTAATACTTTCTCACTCAATTGGGCCGGCTCTTGGCTGTGGTTACCCAGTAACTGATGCCCCGATTCTGGCCGATGTCCAAATACTGGCCTCTCCTGGGTCACAGAAGTTCTTCTTGGCCACAGAACTTCTCCTGGGCCACAGAAGTTCAGAGAGTCTCCCCCTGCTCCTCAGGGTGCCTTCTTCAACTGGCGTCTACGTCTTGGGCTCCTGTTGTTGGGTCTTACCACCCAGGGAGCTTGTCGTACTGCACCAACACGAGGTGGTAGTCCTCAGGGTAGCACTTGATCTGCAGAAACTGCCATTTCTGTCGCACAGCAAATGCCGAAGTCTTAGCTACCCCACTGCCTCTCGCCCTCTGTTTTATTTTCATCCATGAAATTATCTTTTCTTCTGCTCAGGTAGGATGGATGAGTAAAATAAACACCGTGTGGAAGTCAACATTCATCCTTACGATGCAGTAGTAATAGTCTGAGGAAAGGCTCGCGTCGCTCTTGCTGCATGCCTGGCTCCACCCTGAAGTACTTCATAGGTGTGTCTCAGTCTACCTGGGCTGCCATAATGACAATCCATGCCCTGTGTGGCTTCAGAGCAGAAATGCATTTCCTTACACTTGTGGAGGCTGGCAGTCGGAGATCAGAGTGCCCGCATGATTGCTTTTGATGACAGCTCTTGTCTTGGTTTGTGATGATTATACGAAGTATCTACGTTTAATGAAATTTGACCAGTGAGGTAGGTGAGCTATAGGATGGGGAAGCAGCATGGTTAAGGCCACGGAGAGAGGAAGCGGCAGAATTCAAGTGAGAACGCAGGTCATCTAGCACCCCTCACTGTGCTGGACACTGTGTGCTCTGCTATTTCCAGAGCAGGTGCCTGGCTGGGTCTGTGAGGTTCAGATTGATGACGTTCCCCCTAGGCACATGTGTTCGTGACATCCCCAGCTTGGTGCTCTTGGGAGGTGACAGAAAATGCAAAAAAAGGAGCCTACTCAGAAGTCTTCTGGCCACTGCACACATAGCTCTGAAGGGGATAAAGGGCCCCAGCTCATTTCTTCCTCTCTCTTTCTTATCTGGCCATTGAGTATGAGGCATACATGTTTCCTGTGCCGTAAACTGCTACCATGTATGGTGCCCACCCAGGGCACGGCAACGGGACAACCTATACTGGATTGAAACTTCTAAAACTATGACCCACAATGGACTTTTTTGATTGGATGCTGATTATTTCAGACATTTGTTACAGTAACAAAAAACTGACTAGCACAGCCCCCACCCTCCCTCGCCCCACTGGAGGAGAGGAAAAGGCTACTGTGTACCTCTGTAGGCTGAAGTCAGAACCCCAAGGGTGGCTTCCGTCCCACTGTGCTGGTCACCTAGAAGGGGAAGAGGAGGCAGCAAAAGAGGTTGCGGTGGCTGGGGGCCACCCCGTGCCCATCTGGGTGGGGCAGGGCTCAGTGCTGATCACCAGAAGCTGTCTCTGGAACAGGAGATTCTCAGCGCCTTTCTGTTGCCCTGTGGGCATCTGGATTGTTAATTCTGGGGTTCCGGGGTCAATCTTTTTTAGTGTTTTCTTATGTCTGTGCAGGACAGAAAGCAGTGCTAGGAGTTAAACCCTGGGAGCTGGCTCTATTTACTTGAGGTAATGGAGACAGGAGAGCAAGTCATCTTGACAAGACTCAGCAAATTCAATTACATGTCATCCCTCTGCTCAGAGCGCCTAAATGTCCCATTACCTGCACTATAAAGTCCGAACCCTTAATCTGGTTTCACCCTATTTTCTCCATGTACTTCCTGCTTCAGCCCAGAGTAAAGCTTTTACTGCGGCCTGGTAGCTCTCCTCAGCCACTTCAAAACCGCTGTTTTCTGTCTGTTCTTCGGGGCTGTACACTTCAGATGGGATAATGGATCTGAATTGCTTCACCAACCAGGTGTTGCTGCACCAGCAACGTTAACCACCAGCCTAGGGAGAGCACAGTTTGGTTTACAAAGCATTTTAAATTGCTCCTCATAGCACCCCCCGAGTGAGGAATTATTGTGTCTACTTTCCGAGGGTAGGTGCGGAGGCACAGCTGGCCAGTAAGTACCTGAGCTGCTAGCAGACCCAGAGCTTGTGACGTGAGGTCCTGTGTGTGCTCTTACTGTCTGTGGAAGGAAGGGAAGAGGGAAGAGGAGGAGGAGGGGAGAGAGTAGGGCAAGGGAGAAGAACGAGGAAAAGGAAGAGGAAGAAGGAGCAAGAGAGGGCGAGGAGGGGAGAGAAGATAATCGTTTCTGATTTTGCAGTGAGCTGAAGTTTCTAGAACTGGCAGACTGCTGGGACGGATGGGCTCACCAGCCCCAGAAGGCCTCTTTTATAGCTTTTTGGATTTCTGCATCAGGGAACTTTTATTTGTATTCCTTAATACAGAGAAAAAATGAGAAATGCAGAAAGAGAGAAAGATGAAATCTCTTGGGTGCATAATCTAGGGAAAATAAAAGCCTGTCAGACACTTAATCACTATTTCTAAACAGATGGCTGCCAGCCACCTACATCACTAGCTCAGGCTTCCTCGGGCCAGCAGGCATTATAGCAGAGCAGCCAACACGGATGGAGCTGACCACTGGACATGGAGTTGCTCAGCCCATCCTCCCAGTGGCTGGTAGGCAGGTGTGGGTTCCAGCCACACCCGGCTCACGGTGAGAGGCCATTCATCTCTCCCGTCATCCAGCCTTTAATCTCCGAGGCAACAGTGCAGCTGGTTCTGCAGATGTGCCCGCAGCCAACATCTGCTGCCTTATGTGGGGAGGTGGAATCTGCGACTCCCGTAGGACGAGGAGTCCAAGGGTCATTTCTGTTGCGTTCGGATGCACCCTTGACCTTGCACTTGAAGGCATTGGCAGAGATTCCAGGGCAGCTACTGCAAACCAAACGAAGACATACTGTGGGATGCTCTGACCCTAGAGGCCTCAGGAGAAGGGCCGCTGCCCTTCGTCTATCAGGCGTCCTTACCGCCTCCCGGTACCTGCTGCTACCTCTTCCTCTCTCCTGTCACTTACTATCATTAATGCTGACATCCAACCCTAAGTAAGGAGCTCTGCACCCAGCTCCAGTGCACGAGTCCGAGGCCTCAGTGATTCAGTTTTTATGGTCATGCTGAGCAAGTGTCAGGGGCGGAGGAGAGCTTCCCCCTGCCAGCTTGAGAGAGCTGACTGGTACATTTCCACAAATCCAGTGAGCTAAGCTGTTAAATGGAGCTGTTACTAAAAATAAAATTACATAAACTTGCGATTAAGTAAAATACATTAAAAAAAAAAGTTAATAAACACAATAAAGTCATTAAATATTTACCAGCACACCCCTGGAAGTACTATTAGTCGTATTTTATGGATGAAGAAACTGAGGTTTTGAGTAAAGTCTATGTCACCCTGCTGTGAATGACAAAGCCCTGAGGGCTGAGCCATTTCAAAAATTCTGGCTTAGGGAAGTTACTCTGTCTTCTGACTGCCTTGGCTACCTTTTGGTCCCATCTAACTCTCGGGCCTGGGGTGGGGAGCTAGGCTAGTTCTCTAAGGCCTTGATCTTGCAGGCCCTCCCCCTCCACACACAGCAGCAGCAGTGCCTTTGCCCGCTCTTCTACTAATAGGAAAGTGAACCCTGAGCCAGGGTTTGCCCACTGATGCGTGGGGAAAAGGGACAGTGCACACGTCTCCTGTTTCTAAACGCCCACTCCTTTCCTTGGCACCTCTGCCGCCTGA
This sequence comes from Myocastor coypus, assembly GCA_004027025.1. Lineage (NCBI taxonomy): Eukaryota > Metazoa > Chordata > Mammalia > Rodentia > Myocastoridae > Myocastor > Myocastor coypus. Next base: position 4,313 of record PVJA010022763.1, on the reverse strand, counting down.
TGGACCAGAAGGCCGCAGAGAGGTGAAGCCATGGGTCTCACTCCCAGGCAGGACACTCACCCATGAAGACACAGAACACTCACGCTGTTTGATGAAAAACCGGAAGAAACAAGGACTACCTCCAGGGGCCGGAAAAATACAATGCTAAGAGAAGGGAAATAGGTACTTGGTACCTCTTCACTGAAAAGCCCCAGATCCATAAATATACCCTCTAGAATGCAGGACAAAACATAATGTATAAAAGATTGAATAGAAGATATATTATGCTATTGCATAGCAATCCTGTCTGCAGGAATTTATAGCTTCGATATATTCCCCATTAAAAGTGGTTCAGCTAGCTGGTAGAGAAGCTCAATTCATCTTGCATCTGTTGCAAGCCATCAATATTATGGTTTGCCCATTTAAACTGGAAATGGGGCCAAATATTTGGGCTATTTATAATAAAAAATATGAAAATCTTTGTATTGGTGTTCATCTCCTAACTTCTCCAGTTTTGTCGCAAGTCTGTTCATATAGAACTCAGAGACAATTTCTCATGTGTGGAATTGTTAGGGTCCAAGAGGCAGAAATGAGAAGAAATGCTGGATCTCAGGTTTCTTTTCCCAAAGAGCTGGGTAGGTCTCCCTGCACGGTGAGAAGCATCTCCAGGCAGCCCTTCAGCCCCCTGGGAGAGACCAGAAGGGTGTCTCCTGTGGAAGCTAAGGCTTCCCAGGCAAGAATGCATGGCGAGGCTGTGGCTTGGAGACAGGTGCTAATATGAAGGACCAGAGGCACCAAAATTCAGCCTGCTGATGTTACCAGTGTCTCTCATCCGGGGTTGTGTTCACGGGGTCATCCTCAGCTCTGCACCTCTGTTTATGACAAGGATGTCAATCTCACGGTGATAGAGTGTGTGCCTCACTTTACTAGAATTCCCCTGGATTATTGATCCTTAATGGGAGCATTGCTCTTCTGGAGATAGATGGTTTCCAAATTTGCAAGGGGATTTTGATTATCGTCAGGTGAGCTCCAAGGCTACCTACCGAGCCTGGAAGAGTAAAGCACAATGGTATGACATGTTATCATCATTTTCCCACAATAGCTAAGCCTAGCCTCAGGAACGTCCAGGAATGTCCCCTGGCCCACAATCCTACTTCTGAGTCCTTTTCATCCATTTTGTGTGGGCCCTCATGTCCGCTCTAGAACGTGGATGCTGAGGACCTGAGCTCCAGGTTCTCACCCTCTAGGAGAATCCCACCATCAGCTGGGGCAGGGGTCTGGAACCCTCCATGGCCCTGGAAGCCTCTGCCCTGGGGACTCAGGAGGAGCAGGTGCAGCCTTCTGCTCCTGGGCATAGCGTCCCTGGACCCCTGCTTTCCCTCCAGCCTCCCTTGTTTTCAAAAAATCCTCACACAAGCTGTCCTCATGTGGCAGTGGGTTTCATCATGAGCCTCTGTCAACAGCGATTCCAGGTCCTTCACCCTTTTTGTTCATTCTGGGAATCCCTGTCTGGGCAGTGCCTTCTAGCTAGTGGGCTCTGGTCAGATACATAAGGTCAGAGGACCCCTCTGTGGCCTTGTGCACTGCACTGTGGCCCTGAGCTTGCAGGGAAGGGACTGCTCAGCTGGGCATCACCCTCTCTATGGCTCCCTTTTGACATGCTTGGAGTGTCACTCAGCTCTTTCTGAGTGTGTCAAGGGCATCCAGGGCTATGTTTAAAAGCCTACTACTGCACGTACTACCTGGGACAGTCATTTGTGTGGTTAAACATTGCTGTCTAAAAGTGTCATCTCCCCACAGACCAGCATGCAGAGAAGAGCTATAGCCCAAGGAAGAGGCAGGGCACCCGGAGGGTCCAGGGTGGAGGGAACTGGGCTAGACAGCAGTCTTGGACAGAGGGAGCTGGCCAGAACAGCATGCAGACCTGGCTGCCGGGTCGAGGTGTGTGTAGTGCACTTGCCAGAAGCTTTAGCACTAGCTTTGAGGCCAAAAGTCCCGGGCAGTGCTTTGTCTCTCCGAATTCCCTCCCATGGTTTTCGGGCAGGCACGGATAGCCAGCTCCTATGTCCTCCCAGGAAGGGACAGAATTGGAAACACGCCTTTGATTTCTGTGTATACTTACTGTTTTCTGGCTAGTAAGATTAGGGTAGAGGTCCTGGGTCACATATGACCAAGCATACCTGCCCCTTGGAGTCCTTCGGTCCTCTTTTTCCATGTGTACTTCCAGGCAGTGGGCTGGCCACCTGTCTCCTGCCCAAGGTCTGCCTGCTTGTACAGGTCCAGGGACTGCTTCCTGCTACTCTTGTGCTCCAGGCATCTGGCTAAAGAAAGGTTTGCTGTGAGGAACAAGTTCTCTTGGGTAGGAAGAGCTACTGAAACAAGAGGCCGATGTTGGTGCCAAACTCAAGTGCGAGGCGGCCTGCCATTCATGAAGTTGTGCTCTCCTTGCTGTGTGTCTGTCTTCCTTGGCCACAGTGTAAAAGGTGGTAGCCAATGCCTTCCTGCATACTAGCCTGGCCCAATGGGTGTGTGTGTGTGTGTGTGCGTGCGCGCATGCACACACGCACATGTGCATGCTTGGGGGAAATCGTAAACTTGAGTAATTTTTTTGATCACTAGTGCCCATTAATTATACTCACGGACAAAACAGAGTGACTTTTAGAGATCATCTGGGTCAGCCATTCATGGGCTCTTCCTTCTAAAAGGAAGTTGATTTTCGGAATACTCATGTCCTGAATGGAAACAGAAAGCCTCCTTTATTTTTTTGAAGCTCTTTTCTCTGCAAGGGTGTGCAATCTATTATTTTATATGTAATAAATGAGCCGCCTGTATTGAGTGATAGATGGCTAGGCATTTTCCAGAAAACAAAGCTGAGGCATAGAAAGGGTGCACAACATTCCCCGGAACACTGGGGGAGAGACAGACTTTATAATCAGACCTAAAGTGCTGGACCTAATAGTTGATGCTTTTAATAATGTGTACTCCTTGCCATGTATGAAAGACCACAAGGTTCAGAGAGATTATTAAAATATCCAGCATCTCTGAGTTACAAGAAGGAAAGGCAAGCTCCGAGTTCAGCCCTTGGTGATGCCAACGGGCACCTGGCATCAGTCAGTCCCCTTTCTTTTTGGGCTGGGTTCATTTTAGTGCACAGCAGGGACCCTCTACCCTGGTCTCTTCTTCCTTGTGCCAGGCTTCCTGGGGTCTGCTAGGAGCCACCCATGTCCTTCTCCCCAGAGACTGTGGAACTCCACCTTATACATGACAGGACAAAGGAAAGAGGACTGGATTCTCATGTCTTGAGCCAGCGAGAAGAGGGAAATGATCTAGAAACTTCATTCCCAGAGGCTATAGATGACATAATTCCTCCATATAAACTAGTTATCAGCACTTTCAGCCATGCAGGGATTAAGTATTTACTGGGTGTTTCTTTGGCAGTTTCCCGAGAGAAGGCCTTCCTGGTGGTCTACTGTCCACGATGAGCCCCTGCAAGCGTCTCCAGGCAGTGGGCGGAGATGAGCATGGCGGAAGTGAGGCCAAACAGGTCACAGAGTGCAGCGGCCAGGCCAGCAAGGCGGCGTGGGAACTAAGACGCCCTCTTGGTGGCTGCTGGGGACCTTGAGGGTTGGGTTATCAGCTTTCATAGAGAGCAATATGCCTGTGTCTGTGCGTACGCGGGGTGATCAAGCCATGTGTGTTACCGTAAAAGACACGCTGCTATTCATCTCCCTCAAAATACTCCTTTGCTTTGAACTTATTCCATCATTCTTGCTGCTTAAAGCAATCCTGGAAATCTTTCCTGAAGGTATAAAAAAATATGGTGGCTCTAGGTGCCTGGCACCGAACCGGCAGAAAGAGAGGGCTGTAAGAACACTTGGACGCACCCTTAACCATGCTATTCACAGGATCTGCCCTGTGCGGCTCCTGGCTCGACGTGTCTCTATTATTTTTCTCTCATTGCTGGGTCAAAATACACAACACCCAAAATTAAAGAAGGAAAGATTTATTTAGTTCACAGTTTGTGGAGGTTTTAGTCTATACTTAACTGGTTCCAAAGCAGAGTGACACACGGCTGAGGACAGCAGTTCATGGCAGCAGGAAACAAAGCAGCAAGAGCAAAAGTGGTGAGCAGTGGTGGCAGCAGCATCGGAGGAGGAAGAGGAGGAGCAGGAGGGAGAAGAAAGAGGAGGAGGGAGAGGAAGAGGAGAAGGAGGAGGAGGAGGGAGAGGAAGAGGAGAAGAAGGAGGAAGAGGTATAGGAAGAGGAGGAGGAAGAGGAGGAAAAGGAGGAGGAGGAGGGAGAAGAAAGAGGAGGAGGAGGGAGAGGGAGAGAAG
>PVJA010022762.1:0-33851 GCA_004027025.1 Myocastor coypus | reverse complement strand
TCTACTTTGGGTTAATTTTGTATATGGCATGAGATAAGGGCCCGACGTCATCATTCTGTCTTGGGGCAGTTTTCTCATCACATTATCATTTTTATTTTTTAATTTTTTTTATTATTTATTTTTAAATTTTATTTATTTTTTTCTTGTTTCAGAACCTTTTGAAACCTTTATTTGTTTTTTTGTTTTTTTTTTTGTCTTTTTGAGACAGGGTCTCGTTATGCAGTTCAGGCTGACCTTGAGCTCACTTTTGTAGCCCAGGTTGGCCTCGAACTTGCACCGATCCACCTGCCTCAGCCTCCCAAGTGCTGGGATTACAGGCGTGCGCCACCACACCCGGCTAAGGCTAACCTTTATTTGTTTATTCACTCATTTTATGGCCGGCTCAGCCCACCCCGAGGGCAGGGCTGGCGCAGCCTGTGGTGCCGGGGATCGAACCACGGTCCCTGAAGCCGCCCAAGCTTTCCCAAGCAGGCGCTTTAGACCACTGAGCCATCCCGCCGGGCCCACATTATCATTTTTAAACAGATGATCTTTTCTCTATGTGTGTTCTTGGTACATCCATTGTGAACTCAATTGATCATAAATACATATATTTATTTCTAGGCTTTCTGTCATATTCCACTGGTCTACATATGTATCTATTGCTAATATATTGCTTTCATAACCATACCTTTGTAATTTATTTTGATAGCAAGTAGTGTAATACTTTGACATGTATTGTTCTCGCTAAAAATTAATTTGTACATTTAGGGTATTTTGTGGCTTTATATGCATTTTGAGACTTTTTTAAGTATAACATTAAAATGTGGATAGAGATTGTCTTGAACATAGATCGCTTTGCAGGGTCAGGGAGATAGCTCAGGGGTACAAGTGCCTGCCTCACAAGTGCAAGGTCCTAAGTTTGAGCCCCGTTCTGAAAAAAAAATGATTGTTTTGTGTACTATGGGTATTTTAATAGTATTAATTCTTCCAGTTATTAACACATCATAGGAGGCTGGGAAGATAGCTCCATGGCACAAGTGCCTGCGTGGCAGGTGCAAGGTCATGAGTTCGAACCCTAGTCCCAGAAAAGAAATACATATATTAACACATCTTTCAGCTTATGAGTATCTTCAGTTTCTTCCATCAGCATTTTCATAGAACTTTAACTTCTTTGCTTAAAATTATTAACATTTTATTTTTGATGCTAATGTAAATGGGATTTTTCTTTTCTTTTTCTTTTTATTTATTTATTTTTTTGTTTCTTTTGGGATAGTTCATTGCTGATAGGTAGCTATGTAACTACTTTTGTATGTTAATTTTTCTACACTGCAAATTTGTTTAATTGTAATAATTTTCTGGTGGAGTGTTTACAGTTTTCTTTCCTAAAAGCATGCCATCTGAGAGAAAATTTTACTTTTTCCTTTAAAATTTAGATGAACTATAGTTTTTTTGTTTTTGTTTTTGTTTTTGTTTTTTTTTTTCTAGTTGTACTCCCCTGGCTATGACTTCTAGAAACGCATATGGGTGTATTTTCCTTATGCTTGAGATTAGAAGAAAAGCTTCCAGTTTTTTCCAACAATTATGATATATTAAGTGTAGCTTCTCATATAAAACTTTCATTGTGTTGAGATCATTTCTATATCTCTTTGTTGAGAGATTTTTTTTTTCATGAAAGAAAATTAAATTTTGTGGAATAAATTTTCTGCATCCACTGAAGTGGGATTTTTATCCATCCATTCTGTTAATGTTTATTTTGAATAGTTTTCATTGAACTTCTTTCCAGGGCTAAACCCCACTTGATTAGGATATATCATCTTTCTAATGTGCCATTCAGTTTGATTTGCTGGTAGTTTCTTGATGATTTTTATATCTTCCTCATCAATAATTTTAGTGTCCAGGTTGTCTGGCTTTGGTATGCAGGTAATGATAGTCTCATAAAATGAACTTGAAGTTGTTTCCTCGTTGCCAAATATTTGAAAGAGTTTGAGAGGCATTGCTACTTTTGCTTTGAATGTGTGGTAGAGTTTACCAGTAGAGCTGTTAGTCCTGGGATTTCCTTGAGTGAGAGAATATTGAATAATCATTCAGTCTCCTTGCTCATTATTAATAATTTTGGAATTTTTTTCAAGATTTATTTTTAGTATGCTCCAGATTTCCAGGACATTTCCATTTGTTCTGAATTATTTTACTTATTAGCATATAATTGTTCAAAGTATTTTATTAAGATCATTTGCATGCCTCCAGCATTATTTGTAATTTGAATCTTTTCAGATTTATAATTTTATCTATTGGAGTACTTTTCTTAGTCTAACAATACTTTTGTTAATTCTGTTTATTTTGTTTAAAAGTAACTGATAGCAAAATTGATTGTTTTAGTTGTGTTTGTAATCTATACTGGATATCTTTACTTTACCACTGTCTCTCCTTCTAATAAGTTTTGACTTAGTTCGTACTTTTTTTAAATTTTTTTTATTATTATTATTTTTTAGTTCGTACTTTTTAATGATGTTAAAATTAATAAACACAAATGCCCCCAAAACTTAAAGACCCAATCCAAAAATGGGCATCCAAGATCTTAACCATCCAACAGAAAAGTATAATCAAAAGGCATAAAAAGTAAAGCCATACAATATGCAATATGTCAACTTTCAAAAAAGAGAAAGGGGAAAAGAAAAAAAAAGTAATGTTGATTTAAAAGTGTTAATGTTTAATTGTTTGATCAATCTTATATACCTATATGTATTAATCTAAACTGATCTGATGATGAAAATATGTAATATAACCATTGTTAAATTTAAACAATAAAAATATTAAATTAAAAAAGTAAAGCCATATTAATATGCTGACTTGTAAAAGGCTCAAGTCAACAGCTTCTGACATTGCCAGTACTGTTGATAACTCACTACTTTATGGACTGTTGGACTGTATTGGGTTATTTTGTTGAGTTCAAGTACCTACAATATTTGAACTGGCATCAAATATGAAAAGGTCCCTTAAAGACTTCTCCTAATACAGCTTCTCTAATACTAATAGAACACCCATATCTGACAAAATAAAACAAAAAAGAGGGATATAAGTAAAGGACTATTTTGTAGTGAAAAAAACCTATGTATACATAAAATAGGATAGATATACAGCTTCTTTCTCTTAGTTCAATGGAAGAAAAGTCTGTACTAATATTATTTAGATGAGATACTATGTTTGCACCATGTCCTCTGAATAACTACTATGAAGACAATAATATGCAATGTATTAATTATTGTAACTGTCCTCCTAGCCTGTTTTGAAAGTATTTCATGGCTATGTTTTATTTAAATAAATATTTTTTAAAAAAATGTTAGATCTTTCTTTTTTCTTATGGATGCATTTATCATGGCCATCTTCATTCTTAGAACTGTTTCTATTACATTTCAATGATTTTCACATCTTGTGTTTCTATTTTTGCCTCAAGAAACCTTTTTATTTCTCTTTGGACTTATTCTTTGAAAAACTAGTTGCTCAGGAATTTGTTGTTAAATCCCTACATATTTCATTTTTTCAATTTTTATCCTGCTGCTGAATTCTAGGCTCATAGTGTTCAGGAAGCATAGTTGAAATGACTCTAGTGCTTTGGACTCCACTGTTTGTGTGCCAGAAAACAAGAAGGGCAGTAGGGGGGCAGGGCACTCACTCTCTACTTGATAATGAACTTATGACACCATTCCACTTGTTCCAGTGGCCTATTAATTCATGTTAAAGTATCATGGTATATCATGCAGTATAATATTTTTAAACTCTTAAGTTATAAAAAAATAGTTCAAAGAGTCAGAGAAAATTGCTTCCAACCACATAAATAAATCAGGGGAAATGTTAGCTTCTTTTGTAAAACTAATCAAATTCGCATATGCCTGTGTGTATATGTGCATATACATAACTGGAGAGAAAGGGATAGGGATGAGAATTTAAATTGTATTCATTATTTATTATCTAACATGAATGTCTCAGAAATATACTTTCAAATTATTCAACTCATTTTCCCACATATTTATATATGCTAAGGCAGTTATTTTAAAATCTAGTATCTCAACTTAAAACTGATAATTATATATTAAAATTAAAAAAATATATTTCAAATCTATGTATCAAATTTTAATTACTTTTATGTGGGTAATCCATAGCATATTTTAGTCAAATCTTGTTTCTTCTCTTTCTTCTTTTATGTAACTAGTACAGCATCTTCAGGGTTTACAGGGTCTACAGGATCTCACTACATCCATCAGGCTCATAGTGATTCTCCTGTTTTCAGCTTCCCAAACCCAAAGTGCTTGTATGACAGGCATACATCACCAAGCCCAGTCTCAGTCGCTGTCTCAGTGAGTTCCTGGGGGTGGGGGCCAGCACAGTATGCAGAGGATCTCTGCCTAAGCAAGGCACTTTAGTCAGCTTTAGTCTGGCTTACCCTCTTCTCTTTTGTATTATTTTACCTTTGCTTCCCTCAGCTCCAATGAGATTGGTAAAGTAATACAAACTGATTTTGATGTTAATTTCAAGGAAACATGAGCTTTACATAGTTGCACCTAAATAGAGGGACTTTCTTCAATATTCTGCTCTTTCTACAGCATGGATTGTTGAAAGTTGACCCAATCCCCAATAAATGAATTAGCATATATTTATATTCAGATTACAAAAATATATTCTGTGCCTATAACCTCCCCTTCCTACTAATTTGAAATACATTAATGTTCATAACAAATGTGCATACACTGGAGAAATCACCAGTGCCATTTGTGTTTGTCTCACTTTACTCACTGAAACAAAATACCCGGCAATCAAAGTTAGAGGAAAAGTTTATTTTGGCACATAGGTTATACAGATTTCAGCTGAATTGGCTTGATCTAAGGCACACTAGCATGGCAAAGGGATATTACAGAAAGCAAAACACAACAGCAGCAAACCTGCCTTCCCTTTCTCCCTGTATATTTCATTAGTGCTCTGAACCTATTGACTGTTGTCACCCATAAGGAGAATGGGGCTTCCATTACCCATACTCAGAGCTATGCTAGCTCTGTTTAGTTTAGTTGTCACATAACCTTAATCCTAGTATCACAAACGTTAGGCCAAGCCACCTCCAAAAAGGCTACCTTGTGAGCACATGCAGCTTTTGGGGGACAGGATAGGCATCTAGGTACACAACTTAGAATTTGTCCAGCTCATTTTGTATTATAAATATATATCTCTATATATCTCTATATATATCTATATATCTATATCTATATATCTATATCTACATCTATATCATCTATATCTATATATATCAGTGGTAGTTCTGGAGGTGAATGGAAGTCCTGCCCAAATGAAACTCTGCATGTCAGTGCCAGCTTTTAATTGCCTCTCCATTTCTCTGTAGAATAATCTGTTTTAACAAGGAAAATACCTTGGGACATTTTCTAAAATAGACCACATATTAGTACATAGGTCATGCTTAAGTATATGAAAGAAAACAGAAATTATCCCATGCATATTATCTGATCACAGTGCAATGAAATTGGAAATAAATGACAAGAGAAACCACAAGAACTCCAGAAATGCATGGAAATTAAACAAGGAAAATATCTTGACGTTTTGGAACAATAAATATTTTTTAAAATTGTATGAGAAATGTATTGATTTCTAACCCAATTCTAGACCATGGTTATGAAAACAATTTCTTCATAGGGCATGGGGAAAACTTGCTGTGACACTCAGTGCGAGCTATTTTACACTTAAATTATGCAACTTATATAAAATAAGGGAGCCAGGTAGCCTATGTACATTTCTAGGTGTGTCATTTTCTGTGGAAGGGATGATTCACTGCAGTAATATATACATGAGTTCTCTTTGAATTAACCTTGTACTCTTGCTTAAAGTATTTTTGAATCAGTAATAAAGAAATGCTGATTTTACAGAACTCAGAGTTTATTGCTTCTTTTTGGGGCAAAACTTTAAAATATATATATATGTAAATTGGATATTACTATGATTGTGTAAGTAGTGGGTTAAAAAAATACTGGCAATTGGTAACAAGTAAAAAAATCACTAGATTCTCACTATTCTTTCATTACTTTTGCTAAAGTAAATACAGAATTCTAAACAGATGCCTACCCAGACATGGTGGAGGTGTTCCTCTCCACGTGGCGTTATTGGCTGTTAATAAGAGACATCTAATCAAGCTGGATAGATATTTCTTGAAATGGTGCATGGTATGCAGTGCATGCTTTCATCGTGCTTCCTGCCATTATGGAATAATGCGTCTTATTTGGAAATACATTGATCATTTCTGTTAAATCACGCTCTGTGGACTTATGTAATAATGCCTATATTTTGTGAATCATTTCAGATTTCAGAGAGCTATGCCTTCCTACCAAGAGAAGCGGTGACTCGTTTTCTAATGAGCTGCTCAGAGTGCCAGAAAAGAATGCATTTAAACCCAGATGGAACAGATCATAAAGGTAGCCACAGTGTCAAATCGTGAGATTTAAAGTAATTTTACTGATAACAGCAATGTATATCTCACATTTTTATAAAGCTGTAGTAGACTGAAACAGTTCAACAAGTCAGATTATCTCATTTATTCAAGGAGGAAGTGAATTTTGAACATCCACTTAGAAAGGACTTCAGTGCCTGTTCATAAAGTTTCAGCTATCGAACATAACATTTTTTTTTACTATAATGATGTTTTAATTTCCATCTGTTGTGGTATTCTATGCGATCTTAGCTCTACTCAGCAAGTACATTGGTTTTTATCAATGTCCTTTTAAGTTTACCTATTTCTAATTTCTAGGAATCAATGAATAATAGGAAATTTCTTTAATAAAATTTTATATACAAATGATTTGACTTTAGATATCACTAAAATTGTCTAGATTCTTTTTCATAAATACAGATTTACTTCCGTGATTAAATTGTTCTCAGCAATGTATTTTTGCTACTTATTCTCATGTATGTGAAGATGAGCAGTATGATCAATAAAAGAAAAGTAAATTCTCTTTGGAACTCAGATGTAATACAGAAAATAATTGTAGAGCAAAGGAGAAAAATCCACGTATCTGTGCTTAATAATTATATTAATTTAGTTTTTGAGATTTAGAATATTTAAAATATCCACTGTAGCCGGGCGTGGTGGCGCATGCCTGTAATCCCAGCACTCGGGAGGCTGAGGCAGGAGGATCGGTGCGAGTTCAAGACCAGCCTGAGCTACAAAAGTGAGCTCAAGGCCAGTGTCAACTGCATAGCAAGACCCTGTCTCAAAAAGACAAAATAAATAAATAAATAAATAAATAAATAAATAAATAAATAAAATAAAATAAAATATCCACTGTAGTTAGAAATAATTTATTCATAGCTTTAAGGTGTGGCAATACAGCTTTATGGAAATCACCTTTTTTTTTTTTTTCTGCAATTCATCTACAAGGCTATCAAGCTTTTAAACTTTTGGTATCTAGAAGCCTATTTTAATTTAGAAAACTTAGGTCCTTTGCAGTTGCAGGTAGAGTGCTGTATCGCTTTTATTACCCCTTAAAACTGTTTTGTTACAGATAATGGGAAGCCTCCCACCTTGGTGACCAGCATGATCGACTACAACATGCCAATTACCATGGCCTATATGAAGCACATGAAATTGCAGCTGCTCAACTCCCAGCAAGATGAGGTAAAATGAAAACATCGAAGTGTGCATCATTTTAAAAAATGGAGTGAAGCTTGATAGCTGTGACTATCATAATAAGCATGATGGCATTTCCCAAGGAGTAATTTATATTTTAATGAAAGAATGAACCAGGCTTGCACAGATCAGAAAACAGGAAGTGACGTCAAGAGGTAGATGCAGAATCCCTGTCTTAATCAACCTTAGTGTTATGTAGGCATTTGAACCTTCTTAAGTAAGATCCTTTGTCCTTGCTCAGGTACTATTAAACTAATATTGGTAAATTACTAGGAATTTCCTGGCAGGGGAAAGTGAAACTATGTTTAATAATGAACATAAAAAACAAAACAACAACAAAAAACAAACAAACAAACAAAAAACCCCTGAACTCTAAGAGTAGTTTGTCAATAAAAAAAAGAAAAGACTAGCCCATAGGCACATCAACTATTACCATTTCTACATCATTCACATCCTGCATACAATTTAGTTATTTATCTCTTAACCGTTATTTGATGTGTTCACCCACTTCTCTGCACTTTATAGAGAACATCTGTGGTGATTCTTCTTAATTAGAAGTATTTTCTATTCAATTTGTACAGTGAGAATTTAGCAATGTTCTGGCAAGTTTTAGATACTAAAATTGTATTTGTTAAATATGCTCTACAACTCTAGTCATTGCTCATTTTAGTTGAGGACTCTCTAAAGCAGGGATTAAATTACGATACATGTGCACTGCTTATATTTACCAGGAATATGGCTCAGCAGCACAAGCCTGGAAGTACAAAGTTCTAAGTTTTATTCCTGGCACCAAACCAAACCAAACCAAACCAAACTAAAGCAAACCAAAGCAAACAAAACAAAATATGTAAAATCAGACAATGCACAGTAAGAATTCAGTAAATCCTTGTCACTGTTTGACAACTACTTGGTAACCATTAACTAGTAGAAACATACAAATTATCCCTACTGGGAACAATATTCTGGTTAAAATGTTCTGTCCTCGAAATTTTCTACAACAGGAAGTATGGTACTTTACCTTTCAAATGTTACAATGCTTGGTAAAGAATGATTAAAATCTTTTAAATTTATTGTGCTGAGGAGCTTTATTCTTCAAAGTCAAATCACTCTTATATTCCCTCTGTATTTGACCAAGTTTAATCTCAAAATGCATTTTAAAGTTTCTTGAACTCAATATATTTTATTCATGCTATTCTCTCAGAGAATATGTTTATTCACGCTATGGCAGGATCATGTTACATATCACCAGATGGCTAACTATAAATGATTGAATAAATAGCAATAAAATCATTAGGCTGAAGACATCAAAGATATTAAAAAATATTAGTGTCTATTCCTGAGAATAAAAAATATTATCCCCATGATTTATTACATAATTGAAAAAAAACTGAAGTCTCATAAATGCGTTAAAGCTGTCAAATTATTTGTAGGAATGTGATTTATATTTTGATATTTTTTCCTAGACAAAATAGTAAAATCAACTTTGTGCCATCGATGGAGTTCATATATGCTATGTCCTGGCTTCTAAGCTAATCCTAAGTATTTTATACAAAAGAAATAGATCCTATTAAATTTACAATAGGACTAGGGAAATAACTGCTATTTTTCAATTTTGAAAATATTAAGTTGGATTATCTTATCTTAAATTATTCAGTTAAATCAATAGGTAAATTACAAAATTTTAGAAAATTGTAATTACTAAAATATATGAAGACGCTTAAATAATTAAACTAACAATAAAATGAAATTCAGTGAGATATACTTTGGTGCTGAATAATATTTAAATTTGAGTAGACATTAATTTAATAAATTGTCTTCTATGCACCTGATGATTTGGAGATGTGCTATGAATAAATCAATTAAAAAATTCCTGCCTTTATGAATTATATGTTCTAGTGGAGCACACAATAAATAAAATACAAACCATAAAATTATGGATATAAAAATTTGATAAATGTTGTTTTTCCTCTTTGTTTCTGTTTTTTGAAATTTTATTAATTTTAAGGAGAAAGAAAATGCAATGAGACAGTTTCAAAACAGCTTAGTAGGGCAGTTATAATAATGAATACATTCCATATTGTTATCTTTGTAGTAGTTGTTCAGTGTACAAGATGCACATTATTTTTTTCTAAATACTATTAGTATATATCTTTCTTCTCACTGAACAAAGAGAAGGTAGCTACATATATAGTGTAATACCAATAGTTCATAATAATAGTGAATTATCAGCAAGTATTTTTTTTTTTTCAGTACTGGAGATTGAACTCAGGACCTTGTACTTGCCAGGCAGGCATTTCTCCACTGCTGGTGGGAATTTAGACTGGTGCAACCATTATGGAAATCGATGCGGAGACTCCTTCAAAAACTAGGACTGGAAATTTCATTCAACCCAGCTATCTCCCTACTGGGAATTTTCCCAGAAGAACTGAAAACATCACATCATAGTGATGTTTGTGCTCCTATGTTTATAGCAGCACAATTTGTGATAGCCAAATCTTGGAAACAACCAAGATGCTCATCATCTGAAGATGGTTGAAAAAGATGTGATGTTTTTATACACTGGAATATTATTCAGCTATAAAGAATGATAAAGTCAAAGCCCTCCTACAAAAGTGGATGTATCTTGAATATATACTCATAAGTGAAATAAACCAGAGCTATGTGTGTAGATATCATATAGTCTTCCCAGTGTGGGAACTCAAAAGAAGAAATAAAAATGGAAAGGCTAAATGCTTTTATGGGGGAATAGAGAAGGTCAAGAATGGATTCCCTTTTAACTGCTAGGATTTATAGAATGCAGTTTGGTGGTAGAAGTGCATGCCTAACATGCACAAAGCTCTACATTTGATCTCTAGCACCATAAAAATAAATAAACAGTTAACATCATTGTGAGGATACATTTTGAATGGAACTGAGGAACCCCAGGTCCTATTAGGTAAACAGTCTGTCTACAGCAAGTATACTTTCAGTACTGTAGGGATAGAGAACATAGTAGTAGCAAAATGAAAAAAAGAAATAACAATGGTAGAAAACATAGAGATGGTGAAAAGTCAGGTTATGTGGGATCTTATATTTTAATGACTTTTGATTTTTACTGTGAGTAAAGTCCACAGGACTCTTGATCAGAAGTCATGTTATCAGATATATTTTTTGGTAGAGTCACATAGATTGTGTGAAGAAAATAAGTTGAAGAGAAGAAAAAGGAAGAAGAGGGAAAGGGTGTGAGAAAGGAATTAGGATTGGTATCTATGTCTATGTCTATGTCTATGTCTATGTCTATGTCCATGTCCATATCCATATATATATATATATATATATATATATATATATATATATCAACTATACACAAGGATATTATACATTATGTACTTGAAATACATACCAATGACTTACACCACTTTCTCATTGCTGGAGAAAAATACCTAACTCGTGCATTAAAGATGCAAGTCTTTATTCTCTGTCACAGTTTGTAGAGGGTGGTGAGCCATAGGGAAATGCATTCCATAGCATAGGAGGCAGGAAACAGTGAGTCTTCGTTCTTTCCCTTTTTATTCCTTCCATGCTACAGGCCCATTAGTCGATGCCACCCATACACAGAGTAGGTCTTCCCCCTTCAGAAATCTATCACCCAACCCTAAAACTATTAAGCCAATCATATGCCTAATCCAGTGTCACACAGCCATGAGCCAGTCCCTCCAAGAAGTCCTACCTGTGAGCACATGATGCTTTGGAAGGGTCATCATCTAGATATATATGTCATAACACTACTATAATAAAACTTGAAAAGGAAACCAGTGTGGGTCTAAAGTCAACAAAACATTTACTCCTTCTACATATAAAACTGGCCTTTGGGAACTTTTTTAGCTTTTGTTTCCCGCACAAACTTGATAAAATTTAAAATGTAACTATATTATTAGATGACATTTCTAATGGCAAAATAATCCCAATTATTGAATTGTGTCATAAAATTGACTGATAAAATCCTCAGGTTTCTCTAATTACATGGTTCTTGGAACTGACATGTTCCTTGTGGGGACCTGAGAGGCATTAATTGTGGATTTGTGTGACACTTTCTCTTTGGGAGATGAGATTTCTTTACAGGGTTCCTAGTCTACCCACTTTTATTACTATTGTCTCATATCTGAACTCTCACTGGGTAAGATAATGAAAATGGTTAATCCTCTAATTTTCTAAAGAACTGCTAAGAGTGGACTGGAGCTTCCTCATGTTAGTTGCCTCTTTTTTTTTTTTTTCTACATTTCTAAATTAACCTGGGGCCATGCATGGTCCCATGATAGTTTTATGGAATCTGACAAATATCTCAATGAATGTTTCCAAAGAAAAAAATAGTGACTTCAATTAGAAACATAGTGAAATGAGGTCAGATTATAAGTATATTTTAAAATTTACTGACAGATTGGATATAGTTATTGAAGAAAATTATTATTTCAGTATTTTTTTTTAATTTAAGCCAGTTGTGTAGAATGGCTAATAACTGGAACAGGAAAGGTTGTGTGTAGAAAATATTTGATACATAACATTGGAAGTTAAATTGTAAGCTCTTTATTACTAATCCAAATGTCTGGACTTCGACATTTATTCAATATTCCAGGGAGTTTTCTGATTAAGCTCTTGGCACTTGGGATAAAAAAGAAGAACTAACTCAGACATAATCTTGGATGCCATTGACAAGTATGATATAAAGCCTTGTGCCTATTAAGATTATGACTACAGATGGAAGCAAATAGCCCAATGCATTTGTCTTGGGAAATTCTAATGCCATGATATCTGAGAAATCAGAAGGAGCCCAAAGAGAATACAGAGAAAGGGTAACCAAGGAATTAATAAGGGATTTAGAAGAGTTTATAAGTACAAGAAGACTGAAGAAACTCTTTTAAGGAGTCTGGAACAATTTGTTATATCAAATAGACTCATAAGTTAATTTAAAATAAGACAAAGCTTTGAATCCATGTTTAGCCTTGTATGACTGAACAATACAGGTTTTTAGGGGCATGGAGAGGGAATGAGGTTTGTGAAAGCTGAATAGAGGGGGTGCAAAGAAAATTGGAGGGAGGAAGGTCATTAGACAGTTTTGTTATGGAGGGGATCAGAAAAAGAGGATAGGAGCTGCAGATTGAATGGAAACAGTACATACCCTTTATGTTTATTTTTCTAATAGAAGATGAATATGGGATACGCTCATATTGATTGGAATTATGCAACAGAAAGAAACACTGAAGCAGAGAAAAGAACAAGATGATGCAATGTGCCTGAAATTTGTAGAGGAGTTTTTTATATCAAATTGGGGAAACTGGCTGTAGAATGGAGCCAGACCAGAAGGGTCAGACAAGAGCAAGTGTGTGGTGGTGGGGCTTGTGGACGTGGTCCGCTGTTTGTTCTTAGTGCCTCAGCAACAGTGGAAGAACGAAGAGGTTAGAGAAGGCGTTGGAAGTTTGGGAAAAAATGTGAGCGATAGAAATTCAGACAGTGCGACATAGATGGACCTGGAAAGTGGTCCTCTTTGGAGTTTCATGGTCTTATATTTCAAATGAAGCAATTTAATTGACTTCTCATGTTTATTTTCAGCTGTATGTGAGTATGGTAGGGGACAATGTAAAGCAAATTGTAGTGAGGGTCTTGTAAAAAGAGTGGTCAACAAACCATGGGATTTTAGCCATGTTAAGAGAACTGAGTTGAGGAGAGAGGTAGGGGGCAGAGTGAGAGGGCTGTGGCAAAGGAATAAAAGTCATGGGTCAAACATATCAGTAAAATGGAAATTGAGATGGAATATAGTGGTAATTATGTGGAAATTCTGAAATGATGTCTACAAATTACAGCGCTTAAAGTAAAGACTGTGGCAGAGTTTCATTTTTAAAAGTGGGATGCCCAGGAAGTAGGCACTGTAGCAGTCGGGCTGAAGAAGATAGCAGACACGTCACTGGAGGTATTCGTGAAAGTGACTTGCGAGGATAGTGAAATCCCCATCGATTTCAGCATGCAAAGTATGGGTTGAAGGCTGCTGGTAGAAAACTGAGCTATGAGTTATTGTTTCTTATTATTCTGTAAGTTAGAATTTGCATGTACCTTTCTTGGGATTTTCTTTTCGTTACTTAGGTGAGGGCTACTTACTCAGTGATATTCTACCAGCAGCCGGACTAGGCTGGATAGTGCAAAGGGGTTTCGATTAACTATCTGCTTCTTAGTGCTTATTTACACATATATCTAATATCTGGATATCACTTGAGCTTTCTCCTAGTGTGGTGATCTCACGGGACATAGGCTATTTCTTATTTGATAACTAGCTTGCATAAATGACTCAACAGAGTAAGCATCTGCCTGGCAAGCACAAGGTCCTGAGTTCAATTCCTTGTACAAAAAAAGAAAAGTACTCTAGTCATTTGAGACTGTAAATATTGCTTCTCCCTTATTCTGTTTTCCAAAGAAAATAAGAAATTTAACTCAGTTTTGAAGGGAAGGGAAGCCAGTTTTGCCTCGATCTGGGGAATGCTATGCCTGTAGGCTAGGAAATGAACTCATGATAGCCTTCTTAGGGAATAGAATACACAATGGGTGGTAACCATGGAAAAACTTCTCAGCCACCTATATTTATTAAAGTAATTTTTAAATAGTTAACATATTTTAGAAATATTATATTGAGAAAGATTCTATGAAATTCTATATCCTATATAAGATCAACGAACTTTTTTTTTTTTTGAACTTTCTTATAAACCGTTGGTAAGAGTACAGATTAAAATGAGTTTTCTGGTAGAGAGACTGTGATAATAATTATTTAAAAGTTAAGAAATATATTTATATGCTTTACCTAGAAGTACATATTATGGAATATTATATTGAATTATTATGAAATAATTTAATGGTAGACTGTCCACTGCCTGACATATAGTAAATCTTTAGATATATTTTCAAGATCTAATAGTAAACAGTCAAGTCTACCATGTGAAAGATGGTACTCAGTAGCAATTGTAGGTGTTTAAATTTAAATTTAAAATTAATTCAAATTAGCTAAAACTCCAAGAAATCTAGTTTTTAAGTAACACTAGTCACATTACAAGAGTGCAAGATAGGGCAGGCTCTACCTCATAGAACAGAGACTACCATAGAGCATTTCCATCAATTATGAGTGATTGATGAGTTACTTACATATTATTTAGCAGACGGTGGCTGCAAATTTATGAACAGAAAAATGACATGTTCAGAGAGAAGAAGATTAATTTGCTGGCAGCTGCTAAGTTCTAGTGTGGGAAAATCGCCAGTGTGGGCAGTATAACTAAAACACTTTCCACGCAGTTCTGGAAATGGGAAATAATATTTTGAACCAACTGACAGTGGAAAGCAGGAGGAACGTGATACCCTTTAGAGACAAAAGCTGGAATTTGCATGCTACATCGAGAAGTCCAAGAGTGAAGTTTAAATGAATATATATATATATATATATATATATATATATATATATATATATTTAAATGGAAAAGCCCAGAAAGAAAATTATGACAGTAAAATGCATCATCAGTTGTTTCTTAGATTAGGATTTTAGGAGTAAATCCAATATGAAACTAGAGCTGGCTTCTGTTATGACCTTTTAGCTTTGTAAGATACAAGCCTACACTGTACCATGTAGAGACATTTTTTGTGGTTATCAGACTACACGAAATACTTATAAAAGAAGGACTTTAAATGAGCACTCTAACGATGATTATGAATAAGTAACTACTTGTATTAATCAAGTTTTCTGATTACTCACCCATAGAAACCTTCTGTAGTTTGTTCCTAGTATTATTAGCATTATCTCTATGCTGATAAAAAAAACCCCACAATTTTATATCTCAAAAAGGTTGTTACCTTTCATCAAAAGATAATTTAATCAGTTAATAATTGGAAAGAACTTACAGAAAGAATGCTTATATTCAGTTGAATTAAAGTTCTTTATTAATGTATGACATTTGATTTTTGATTAAGGAGAATTATGAAAAGCAATTTATATCTCCTAGCTGATAATGGAGAAAATATTTAAGATGTTCTCAATCACTGAGAAACCTGTGATTAGAAATATTTTTCCTTTGGTGATTTTTAAAAGAAATAAGACATACTATGTTTTAGTATAGTATTTGTTCAAATTTCCTGAAAACTGTGCTGATAAGTATACCAATTAATGGTGGTAAGATGTATATTGTTTATCCATGATGATTTGTGCAACCATTTCATAGAACAGACATTATGTCTTGAATCATTCTAATTCAGTTTAATACATATACACAAACTCATATCTATTCTTACATATACACATATTTTGAACATACAGGAATACTACAGAAACAATTTTACTAGACTGCATATGATTAGCTGTTTACAGAATATATCAGAAATACTTATAATGAATATATTTCTGTAGACCAAATATTTTAGAAACTCATACTCATCCCATGTTGTGTATGTTTATGTAATATCATACATATTTTATATGTTCATTTAATGCAATTAATTTTCATCTAATTCTATTGTAAAATATGCATTACATATTGTAGAAAGTTACATAAAGCAGGTATGATGTGCTTATTATGGATCTAACACTGTTGTCATTACTCTATATTTTACCCTCTCAATTCTTGTATAGCCCTATGCGGTTGATACTATTACCCCTTTTCTTGATTTTTTTAAATATTATTTTATTTTATATTATTTTGAAGAGTAAAAGAAGCAAAAACAAATAACAGAAACAAGGAAAGAAACAGGGTAACATACAATAAAATATATGCCACAGATTTTCAAAACAAGAACGGCTAATTGCTTCAGTTGTTTTATTGTCTATTTTTATCATGAAATCTGTTGCTCAGATTAGCAGATATAGTTATGCAACACTGTACAAATAACTGAATATTAATATTTGCTTTCATGAAACCTTATTATTTTCTTGTCTTTTTTACTTTTTAAAAAATTTATTTCAGAGAGAGTATAATAATAATTTTATTTTGAAGAGTATAAACAAAAGCAAACAACATACAACAATACATATATTACAGATTTTCAAGTGAAGGTTAGTAAATTAACAATGGTTGTCATATTACCTATTTTTATCATTAGATCTCTTGCTCAGATTAACATATATAGTTATATAAGATTGGCCATAAAATTGAATAATAATGCTTTCATTCAATAAACCTTAATTATTTTTCTTGTCTTTTTAACTTTTTTTGATAAATTCTTTTTTCTTTTTTCTTCCTGTTTTTTTTTTTTTTTTTTTGCAGGACTGGGTTTGAACTCATGACTTTACACTTGCTAGGCAGGTACTTGTGCCACGAAGTTATCTCTCCAGCCCCTGATAAATTCATCTTAAAGAGAGTATAACAATAATCAATAAGATATTAGTAATGGAACACTTTTAGAAGGCCAAGATGAGAGGCGTTCTACCATGGTTTTTGTATTACACATTGCTGTCCTCGATGCACTTGCTTAGATTACAGATATCAGCATAGGGAGTTAGTCAACATGAAAATTCTAAACATTAACTACTATTTTCAAAACAACTGAAGGACATAATTAATACAATCATCTCATCCATCCTGTATATAATCAGGCCTCCAAAATATAAAGACCCAGTCCAAAAATGGGAGTCTGAGTTGAATACACACTTCTCAGAGGAAAAAAACAATTGCAAATAAATACATGAAAAAATGTTCCACAGCACTGGTTATTTGAGAAATGCAAATTAAAACAACATTGAGATACCATCTTACTCCAGAAAGAATGGGTATAATAAAGAAATCAACTAGGGCTGATTTGATAGCTCAGTGGACTAAAACACTTACTCAGGCAGAATGTAGCAACTGGGGTTCGATCCCCGGCATGCTATGCCATGCTGACCTGACCCCCAGGGCACACTGACAAGGACAATGAGACTGGGTGTGGTGGCTCATGCCTGTAATCCCAGCATTTTGGAATCTGAAAATAGGAAAATCACTATGAGTCTGATCTACATAGTGAGGACTTGTAGACCCCGTAGACCTTGTCCTAAATACAAAGAAAAAAGAGAGAAAAAAATAAGAAAAAAGAAATCAACAAAGAACAAATTCTGGAAAGGCTGTGGGGGAAAAGGAAACTTTCTCCACTATTGTTGGGAATGTAGACTGGTATAACTATTATGGAAATCAGTATGGAGATTCCTCAAAAATCTACAACTGGAAACCCTATTCTACCCAGTTATTCTGCTTCTGAGTATTTTCTCAAAAGAATAGAAAACATCATAACATAGGGACTTAGTGCACCAATGCTCATAGAAATGCAGTATATCACAGCCAAATGTGTGAAGCAACCAATGTGCCCATCACCTAGGAAATGGATGAAAAAGACACTTTCATACAGTGGAGTATTACTCAGCTATAAAGACAAGCTTAAGAGGCCTTTATAGGCAAGTGTATAACTAGAGGCTATACTCATAAGTAAAATAATTCAGACATACATTTGTAAATATGCTGTCTTCCTAGTGCAGCAACCTGAAAGAATAAATAAAATCTGAAAATTAGAAGACATAGTAAAATGGAAAGAAACTGAATATAAAGATTAAACAACAAAGATGAGAGAAAAGAGAAAGTATGGGAAAAAAACAAAGGTGGAAAATATTACCCTTGTTTTATAGAAAAAAAAAGCACTGAAAGATTAAGTAGCTTGTTTAAGGTTAAGCAACCAGAAGTAGTAGAATATGGACGTGTACTCAGAATGTCTGGCTCTTGGCAAAGTCCTCTGATATGCTAAAATAGCACAGACACTGTGTAGAATTACTGCTAGATGACTGTGTCATCCATGTCTCTGTCTCTGTTTTTGTATTTGTATATGATACAGCTACTGGTAACACTGAAGTCCACATTAGATTCTCTTACTTTTTTTGTCATGTATTACATAATTTTTTTAAGAATTTGAAATTGGAGGAAACATAGTGTACATAGTATACTGGGGAAAAGAGTGTCACCAGAAGAAGTCTATTGCTCACAAGTCTGCCAGGTGGCATTTCTTTGCTGAGTTAACTAAACGTTAATGCTACTTGGCAAATCTAGCTATGACCAAACCTTAGTTGAAGAAAGGACACCCAGCTTACCTGAGCTAGGGATCAGTTTGACAATTTATTCTACTTCATTTTTTAATGTGTAAAATTAGGTGAATCCTAACTCATTGATTGTGGCGATGATGTAGTGAATGAATAAATATAAATAAAGGTGTCTACAACATAAATCACATCACTCTTTCAGTCACTGTTAATTATTAGTTTACTGCAACATTTAGAACTTGATGTCAGACATGGTGACTCTGATGAGACATTTTATACAAGTTCCTTCGGAACTTCTCACCCAAAGATTCACATCATTAGTTCAAAACTAAATTTGCCAGAAGAGGCGCTCTTCATACAATCATGACAGCACATTATTCTAGATTTAGCTGAGGTTATTATTTGGCAGGAATGGATGAACTGGCAACTTAGCATACCAGCCCTACGCTTGTACAGTCATTTTGTGGAGTGAATTTTATAAGTGGATTTTGCAATTTTTACCTAGAGTTCCCTCTTGTAACTGGAGTACAATTTGTACTCACTTTTAAGGAAAGATAAGATTCATTAATATTGCCTTGCTAGGGGCCTGAGAGATAGCTCAGGGGCACAAGTGCCTGCCTGGCAAGTGCAAGGTCCTGAGTTTGATTCCTGGTTCTGGAAAAAAAAATTGCCTTGCTGTACATCAAGTACAGTCTCTAAGTCCAGACATGTATCTTTGTCTGTTATTAAAATCCATTATGTTGGCCAAGGGAAAATTTTTATGAAGTTCTTTTTTCTGAGTTCCAAAATTTGTGTTTGTTTTATCAAATCACTTAACTTTAATCACAAAACATTCCTTTTATTTCATATTTTATGATTGGCATTTTTGCAGGTCTTTAATGAAAACATCCTTTCTTTCGTTATTTAGGTTAACTCCCAAAATAAAACTTTACCAAGTGCATTATTTTATCTTCAAAATATGTATGTGCATAGGTACATTGTTTGAACATTTAGAAGTTTTAAAATTGTCTGAGGGGATAAATTATCCCCTTATTTGTTATTTTAAGCATTTACTGGCATGAAATAACTTGATGAGTTTTTTAAAAAACTTAGTTACTGGATAACCTCTAGTTGATCACATAAAGTGGTTATTATTTGAATGGGTTACACCTCATGATGCTTGATGGTATTTTAAAACCATTTTCAGGATGAAAGTTCAATAGAAAGCGATGAATTCGATATGAGTGATTCAACACGAATGTCTGCTGTAAACTCTGACCTTAGCTCCAATCTTGAAGAAAGAATGCAAAGTCCCCAGACTCTTCACAGCCAGCAGGATGGTAAGCCTTTCCAGTCGGCCACTCTATCAAACCAACAAATGAAATGATTAAAAAAAAAAAAATCAATGAGTCTGTTGAAACAAGAACCAAATTTCTTAAGTCCTGTGTCCATTTTGCAAAATTTACTTTATATGGCGATATATTTTGCATGTGTACTGAGGTTATGTCACCACTTTATTATTTTTAGATATAAACATTTTGTTCCAAACTAAAATGTGTTAGACTGATTTATAAAAAGATGGCAATTATAAGAATCCAAGAATATCCATGTATTGCTCCCTGCCATTTAGGTTTCTGTTTTTGAGCTTTGGGCTTTTGGGCTAAAAAATGATGATTTTTTTTGACTGAAGAGTTTAAAGATGATTAAAAGATTGGATGGCGATTTAAAGATGGTTAAAATATTTATGTCTTAACTAAAAGACTACATATTAAAAGAAAATTTTATCAGTGATTTTGCTGAATAAGAAGATACTTTACTGTGATTTTTCACCTGTTTTATTCAGTTCCAGTGAAAGGAAGGAAAGATAGTGACCATTTATTCCTGAGGACACTGGTGATTCCGAAATTTTGCAGTGCTTTTGATAATAAAGAACCTGAACAACATAGACACTGCAGGCATGGTGGTTATCACTTTAGGCCTCATATTTTTATTGGAAAGCGATCTTTGCAGATTTTATAAGTTTCAAATTATGTACATAAGGAGATGTGTCATGTTTGCATAATTATGGATAAAAATGGTGATAATGACAAATGTTATGGGAATGCACTTTGCCATGATGTGTTAGCGTACACTTTGCTATTAAGGAAGTATTTAGTTATTTATTCTCCGACTTCATCCCAATCCTTCCCCTACATGTTGGATGCTGTTTACCACTGTTCCTCATGGAGTTTTTGCTTGCAATTATCTCTGCATGAAAGATTTTCTACACTCTTCTGGGAGCAAATAATTTAAAAAGCACAAGAATTCATTTCTTGTCTTTCTAAAGGCTGGAAATCCAAAATTTAGGTGCTACTAGATTATGTTCAGAAAGAGCCTTAAAGGCTTTTTCCCCCGTGGCACCACGTAGCTCTATTCTCCAAAGAGGAGAAATTCTCTATCTTTCCTCCTGGCTAGGAGGGCTGGAAGGAGAAGAGGGCCAAACTGCATCTGTCAAACCTTTTAGAAAACCTAGTTCCAGTCTTGACAGTAGAGCCCTCATGACTCAATCACTTGCTGAAGGCCACACCTCCACTATGGTTGTATCTTAAGTTTCAATGTAGATTTGGGGACCAAATCACTCAAACCATGGTAGACCCCATGCTCCTCTAGATTCATCCTCCTACTCTTTTTACCCCCTCCCACAATTCACTTTACAGTGAAGCTCACTGAATGAGTTTTCTCGCCATTTTTCCTTCTTTGTCTCTCTTTACCTTTCTTCCTTCTTGGGAAGAGTACCAGTAGGTTGCATGTTGCTACTCTATTGGGAAATCGCTAGCTATCACCTCCCTCAAAACTAATGTTGAAAGAAAATGTACCTATGTTTCCTGTGGGCTTTCCTGTCTTAGTTTCATAGTCAACTGTGTGAACTCATTTTCATACCTGATTCTGTAGATGTTACAGAATTATACAACAGAATCCTGTGTGTTGGCGGACTTCTATCTAGTAGATAACCCCAAATCATGATGCTCTAATACCATCTCTAGTCATATGAATCCCAAATTTATTTCTCCAATCTCTAATATTTCTGAGCTCAGGGTTGTCTCCACTTTTTCCTGTTAATGTTCTTTTTTTTAATTTTTATTTATTTATTTTTTTGGTGGGACTGGGGTTCAAACTCACGACCTTGCACTTGCCAGGCAGGCACTTGTGCCACGGAGCTATCTCCCCAGCCCCCTGTTAATGTTCTTTTGAGGACTTAGTACTGCATGCAACTCTATCACTTTTGTTGTTTCTTAAATTCCTTTTCTACAATTTTCATCATTTATTAACTGTTGTTCTAGAATGCACAAACTATGTCAACTAATATTTCTCAAGCTTTTTAGTTTCCTTTGTTTCACTTGGTCATGATAGCTATGATGTCTCCAGAAATTTCAAATACTTAGAATAAAATTATTCCATAAACAGCTGATACATGCGGAGAAGGGTCTGTGTGAAAACCAGAGGATGGAGTTTGAAGCAATGGAGAGAAGTTTAAAATTAGAGGTTTGAGAAAAGGCTAGGACACGTTTTCCGATTGGTTTTCTAAGAAGATTGAAATATTCTATGATAACCCTGTCTGCATGGAAGTCACTATCCACATGGTAGTGGCTATTAAGTGCTTAAAATTTGGTTAGTGTGACAAAAGAGCTATTTTAGTTTAATGCTTTAAAATTTCAATGATTGTTAACTTACATTTAAATAACCACATGTGACTGGTGGCTTTTGTATCAGATCATGTATCTCTGGAACATTATTTCATTTTTGACTCAGTAGTAAATTTCTTTCTCTATCATAAAGCAAGTGTTTCTAGAATTTTCATATAAATAGTAGATGAGAAGCCAATAATTGGCTTCATCTACTTAGTGTACCTAAAATCTGAAAATCATGTAATTTTGAAATTAATATTAAAATATTCTCTAATAATAAAGTGATTGCCTTAAAATCTTCAAATAATTTAAAGTAGTATATATTATGGTACTTCGAATCCTTTTACATGACTAAGTTATGAGACCACAAAATGCAAATAATATCTTTACTGGGTACCACATAAAATAGTAAAGAAAAAAAACCTTTTACATTGTTTTCTTCACCATTCTCATGAAAGATTTGTACTCTATTCAACAAACACCAAAGAATATCATTTATAGTGAGTGAAGATGAAGAAAGGAAATTGCCTTGCCCCAGCCTGGATAGCTAGGGAAAGGTCAATAGAATGTAAAGCAGCATGAAAAATTCTTCAGAAGAATGTTACTAAATTAACATATAGTATTTGGCTTGCTTGACTTATTTTAAGTTCATATTGCTTCCCTAACTCAATAAAAACAAATATAAAAATATATAGTCACTTGAATCTTCACAGAAGAAGCATTTTCCATTTTTGTAGTTTAAAAGAAAACCTTAAAATTAAACTGTATAACTTCTTATAAATGTGAAATTATCATTTGGTAAAAATCACTGTAAGCATATATACATTTGATTTACTCAAAAAAGCATATGAGTTTTCAAAGTATCATTCAGTAGAATATAAGCAGCTTATTGTAAAGAGAACTTGGGTATAGAATGACTGTCATTCACAGAATTTGAGAAAAGTACCTCCAATTTAAATAACGCAGTTATGTTTCCTTCTTTAAAGTTCTGTTCTTGGCAGTGTGAACCAGCTCAAAACAGTATTTATTCCCTTTTCCTTATCAATTATTAATTTATCATGAAAGTTTACCTTCTAAAAACAGCTCATCTAGTTGTTGTTCATTGACTCAGAATATTTGCCAAAAGAGGTGTGTCAAATTTAGAAACAGATCTAAAATTATAGCTTAAAATAAGCATTTAACTTCATTTTGAGAGACTAAGATTTTCTAAGAACTACTTTAATTGGTTTTCTCAGTTAATATTGTATTCTAAACTCCTGATATTTTAAGGGAATATTTTTACTTTGTTGAACTGTATCAGCACAAGATTTAATTTTTAATTATATCAAGTGGAAATTATGACACACCTTTAAATTCTCTGAACATCAGTTTAATCATTAAAAGGAAAAGGGTTTTTTTTTTTTTTTCATTTATGTATTTGGTACAGGGTCTCACTATGCAGCTTGGACTCCTGGTGATTCCCCTATCTCAGCCTCCCCAGTGCTGGGGTTATAGGTATGTGCCACCATGCCCAGTTTCAGTTGCCAGCCTGGTGTGGGGCTGGTAGAGCTTATGTTATCAGGGATTAAATACTGGTCCTTGTGCCTGCCAGGCAGGGACTTAGATCACCAAGCTATCTTCACGGCCCAGTATTTTTAAAACATAATTTTTATTTGTTTTGATTTTGTAAAAGTTTGAGGCCATAATCCAGGGATATCATCTAAAAAACACATCTCTAGGTGGTTCTGTGACTGTTGTGGAGTCTGCTTAACACAAATGAAGGCAACCATGAGTGACGTCAGTAAGCAATACTCAGGAGACTCAGGAGACTACCCTCCTAGGTGGTCTGTAATGTACTAAAATAGGTGCCTCTGGACTGTACTTCATTATTGGAGCAATTGCGGTTTGCACAATTCATAAGTAAGTGTTGTCAGCATCTGTGTGCCAAGTGAATGGATGTGGTGATATCTGTATACATCTGAGAGAAGGGTGTGTGAATTGAGTTCGCTTTAAGAACCGATTCTTTAACATTCATTTGAAATTCTATTCATGTTAGACTTTATATATATATATATATATATATATATATATATATTCTGTGCATATTTTTCATTCAAGGGTGACCTTGGTAATTTCTTTAGCATAGAAATGCAGAGCTCATTTGCAGAATGTGCATATTTCTCTCTTCTCCTATCTGCATTATAGAAAGAAAGATTCTGCTATGCTTCAGTTGGTCAGATTATTTTTAATAATGAAACTGCCATTTAGGGACTGAGCTACTAATATTAAGCTATTGTGTACATATAAGTCTTTTTTAATTCTACACAGTCATAGTTAATTATACAAATTTTGAGAACCTTTAGGTGTTATTTCATCAGTAAGAATTGGTAATTTTTAAACTAGAAATATCAGTTAATAAAAACTAAATAAAAATTAAGTTGCTATATTAAATAATTTATAAATGTATTCTAGGTTAATGAAGTAGTAAGCTAATATTCTACATTCAGTTATTTGAATTGCTTACTTTTGAATAAAATCACAATTGACTTATAAAAATGTGGTGTTTCTTGATGTCAAATAGTCAGGAAATGATTTCCAAACTGTGGAAAGCTTTCATACATTTTAATATCCTTGGACAAAGTTGAGACTCACGGTTGCCCCTTGGTCTTTTAAGGCTCTGTTAGAGTAAAACAGGTACCTGGAAGAAGTCTCTCCATGTAGCACCCAGAATTGAATTACTGCTTCCAGGGACAAATGGATATTTGACTTGATGTCTCCGTTTCTCTCCTCTCATTGCTGGGACAAATACCTGACACTCAAAATGAAGGAAGGAAAGGTTTATTTAGCTCACAGTTACTGGAGGTTTCAGTCCATACTCAGCTGGCTCCAAGGCAGAGAGGCACATGGCAGAGAGCAGCAGTTCAGGGTGGCAGAACAGCAACAATATGGTGACAGAGGCAACTGAACAACCAGGGGAACAGAGCACAATAGAGAGCGTCTAGAGTGTCTGTCTCTCTTTATATTACACTCGGGCTCTCTGCCTCAGCCTATCCACCTTAGGCCACATCCATAATCCCAGAAGTACTCAGATTCATAATCCCATCAGTACTAAAATACACAATCTCAGTGGATATGAGTCATATCTCAAACTCTAGAAGTCCCCACCCCATGATTGGGTGAGGTTTTGGGGGAAAATTAGACATAAATCATAATACCTGAGAACTTACTGTTTTAATATATTACTTTCCCAAGTAACAGTTATAATAAAGAATTCTGGCCCTACATTGGTGTTATTAAGAAACCATTTAAAAATAATTTTGCGTGATTTTTTTCAATTTTTTTCTATGTTAACTATTTTCTCCGATGCCTACGATTCCACAGCAGAAATCTTTGCCTCCCATTCAGATACTTTTCAGATGCAATTTATCCAAACAGAAAGCAAATTTTAGTGGATAAATCATCAAAAAGAAGTCACATGTCCCATTCAGAAATTTTTTTCATTTTATTTTATTTCATTAGTATATGTGTGTAATTCATGCGTTTTATAGTCATACTGGGAAGCAGTTATATATACATACTACAGCTTTTTTCCTTATCCCTGCTTCCTCCCTTCTCCACTGCTCCTCTTCTGGTTTTCCTGTCACCTTTTTTTCATACCTGTTGATACTAGTGGACTTGCCATATGTTGTAACTTATAATGTTTACCCTGATGGAAGTCATTAGGTTTCTGTGCATGGCACATTGTGATTCTCCTCATATCACCCTATCCCCTCACCCATACTTCTCTCCTTATTCCTTTAGATTGCTTCCTTATTGGATGAGATCTGTCCCTTTGTCCCTTTCTATCCATCTTTTATTATTTTCTTTGTATTTTACCTCATCCAGAGGAGGGATACCATACTTTATTCAACTTCATGTGTCTGATTTATTTCATTCCACATTGTTTTATGGGTGCATTCATTTTTCTACACATGCCTCGAATTTGTCATTCTTTATAGATGAGTAGTATTCCATTATACGTAGATACCATGTTTTCTCTATCCAGGTGTCAGCTGATGGGTATATGGTTTGCTCCTAGGATTTAGCTCTTAGGAATTGTGCTGCTATAAACATTGCTACAGATGCATTGTTGTAGTCTGATGAATTAAGCTCTTTGGGGAAGATGCCCAGCAGGGGTATAGCTAGGTCCAATTGAATTTCTAAAGTCTTTGAGGAATCTACATACATATTTCTGCAAGGCTCTTTCTAGTTTGTTTCCAGCCAACAATACAGGAGGTTTCCTTGCTCACCACAGCCATGCCAGTGTCTGTTATCATTTGATTTACTAATGATTGCCATTCTTTCCAGAGTAAGATGGAATCCTAGTGTTGTTTTAATTTGTATATTGTAGTAGCTGGAGATGTTGAGCATTTTTTACATAAAGTTTTGGCCATTTGTTTTTCTTTCTGTAAAGTGTCCATTCCTCTTGTCTATTTGTTGACTGGGTCTTTACTTTTGGGTGATTTAAAGTTTTGAGTTTTTATGTACTCTAGGTATTAATCGTTTGTCTGAGAATTAGCTGACTAAAGTATTTTTCCCCCTTCTGTGGGCTGTCTCCACTCTACTAATTGAATCTTTTACTGTACACAAGGGTTTTAGTCTAATGTAATTCCATTGGTTGATTCTTGTTCCCACTTCCTATGCAATTGAGGTTCTCTTTAGAAAATCCTTTCTTACTCTTATGTCTTCAAGTGCTTTACCTGTCTTGTCTTTTAAATAGTTTGTTTCTGTTTTAATGTTTAGGTACTTGGTCCTTTTTTTTCTTTTTACTATGGTGAGAGATAAGGGTCTAGTTTTCATTCTTCTACAAACAGGGATAACCAGTTTTCCCGACACCACTTTTTGAGTAGGCTATCTTTCTTCCACGTTATGCTTTTGGATGCTTTGTCAGGGATCAAATAGTTGAATGTATCTGGGAAGGTTTCTATATCCTGAACTTTGTTCCTTTGATACATGTGTCTGTTTGTTGTGATGGTACCAGGTCATTTTTATCACTGTACTTTGCAGTATAACTATACCACCTGCTTCACTTTTATTGCCCCAAATGATTTTTGTTATTTGGGGTCTCTTCTTGGAGTTCCATATGAATTTTAGGATTGTTTTACTCTAGATTTGTAAATAAAGCTGGTCGCATTTTGATTGAAACTGCATTGACTCTGTAGGACAATTTTGGAAGTATGGCTCTTTTGCCAGTATTGGCCCTGCCAATTCAGGAACAAGGCACATCTTTGCATTTTTTGATGGCCTCTTCAGTCAACTTCAGACTACTATAGTTTTCTTTATAGCTGTCTTTTATATCTTTGATTAGGTTAACTGCTAAGTATTTCATTTTTCTTGAAGCAACTATGAATTTATTCTTTTCTTTTTAAGATAATGATGTTTAGGTGATTTATTGTTTTTTTTTCTTTTAAAGAGAAAAATAAAACAGTTGCAAAACAAAATAATAACTGTCACGAAGTTTAATACATTGCCTATTGTTGTCCTCATAGTAGTTACTCAGAGTACAAAATATAGGCCTGACCTCTTATACAAACGATGTTATCACAAAGTTTTCTTTTCAATGAACTAAGAGAAGCTAGCTGTATATTCATTTAACTATCTTGTACATAAATAGATTTCTTCTTTTTCCTTTCTCTTTTCCTACATCACAGTGTCTTTTCCTTTGAACAATTTCTTCCCAGTTTACAATACTGATTGTGCAGTTTGGATTTTATTTATTTGTTCAATTTCTCACACTAGTGAAACAAAGTGATGTTTACATATATGAGTCTGATTTATTTCACCTATGAGCATGGTCGAAGTTGTATCCATTTGCTTATAAAAGTCTCCAGTGTATCCTTCTTTATATCCTTTTTATCCATTCCTCAGTTGATGAGCTTTTCAGTTTTTTCTAAGATATAGCTGTTACAATGTGTGCTGTTATAAAGATGGGTGCACATATATTGCTGTAGTATGATCCTTTTAATTAAATTATTCTGTGAAGATCCCTAGATGGGGAACAGCTGAATTAAATGAGATCTCTAATTTTAGTTTATAAAGGAATCTTCACATTAATTTCCACAGTGGTTGCAGTGGTCTACTCTCCTACTAGTGGTGGAGAGGGTTTCTTTTGCCTTGTAACTCTGCCAGCTGTTATCATTTGACTTTTGATAATGGCCATTCTTTCTGGGATGAGATGGAATTTAATGTGTTTTAATTTATACCTCTTGAATAAATAAATTCACCAGTGATATTGATAGTTTACTTCTCATCCTGTTAATATACCCAAATGATGATGGCTTCTGTATGTTGGTCTTGCATCAAACTACTTTGCTGAAGTTACTTATTAATTTTAAGTTTTATTTGTAGAGCTTTTGTTTCTTCAAATACAGTATGAAGTTATCTACAAATGGTGGAAATTGAGTTTTTCCTTTCCTATATGTATCTTTTATTTCTTTTCCTTGCCTGGTAATATCTATTATTTATAAACGTAAAATATATATTTGTAAATATATAAACACAATATATCTTATATAATATATTACTGTTTCTGTCTGGTTGTCCCCAAAATCCTCATTCAGTAGTAGGGGTGGGCTGACTGCTTGGAGGTTCCTGAATCTAGGGGGTGTGACTGATTCATAGTGCAATGCTGGAGTTAGGGATATGATGCCAGTCGTGCCCTAAGTGCACAACATGCGTAGAATGTAAGGGATAGAAAGTCATACCCTGTTGTATGTTATGAGTTGGTGCCAAAAGAAATGCCAGAAAGACCCAATGTAGGTAGCTCAGAGGAGTCACTGAGATTCGTCCCTCAGTGAGCAAAGAACTCCAAATGCAACCCAGCTTTATTTTGGGCTAGTGAATGTGATCTCATGCATAATCACTTGGTAAAGGGGGACCATGTGTATAGTCACAAACGTGACCACCATGTCTATTAACTTCCACCTTTTTCTTATTACTAGGATGTTCATTGTTAACATTCCAAGCAAGGGAGAAAGCAACAAACAGAGAGCCCACAGGTGAATCTGCTCTCTATTACCTGGAGTCCCAGCTTTCTGGGATTCCCCTATCCCAGTTTTCCAGGATTCTCAGTTACAGACCACAGCTGTCCCTGGGCTTTGTTTATTGCTCTCGCTTTCTTGAGATACTGGTTAGACTACAATACCCCACAACCTTGTTGCTTTTTCTGTCTTATTTCTGCTACCATTAACTGTTGGGCCCTGCCATGTGCCACCTTGCCTTGGAGCCAGACGAATATGGACTGAAATCTCCCCAACTTGTGAGCTACACAAATGATTCTCCATTTAGAATCACAGCAGAGTCCTCAGCACAAGCCCTAATGGCCAGGGAGTGTGGAGTGAAGTATTTCAGGCCCTAGGAGCTAAACATCTCCAATACAGATTAACTTAGATGAAGGAATAAGTTATTTCCAAGGAAAATATCAGCTCAGAAGATGTGTTAGTGTTAAACCAGCCCTAGAGAAAATACTCAAGGTTATTCTCAATATGAACAGGATTAGGCACACCTTAAAACACAGATGACATTACTGCTGTTAGTGGATAAAAAACATCACGAAAAGTAGAACATGATATTCTGGCAGATAAAGAAATCAATGATAAGCTAACTCAGAGGTCTAAGCATCTACCTGGCAAGTGCAAGGATCTGGGTTTGGTCCACAGTACCTGATACCTTGCTGGGATCCAAAACCCTGGCATGCAGCCGGGTGTGGTAGTACACACCTATAATCCCAGTGCTGGGGAAGCTGAGAGAAAGGGACCACTCTGAGTCTGAGCTGCATAGCAAAAGACTATGCCAAATAAAACAAATAAATAAAAGATTTTTCAAAACTTATATAAAGAAGGCAACGATAATAAATAACCAATACATCACAGTAATATCTACCAATGTTAACAGCCTTGACTGGATACAAACAAAAAACCAGAATCTAACAATTTGTTGCATTCAAGGAAACTATATAATCCAAAAAGCTATTCATAGATGTAAAACCAAAGGATGGAAAAGTACATTTCATTCACCAGGACCACTAAAATAAGCAGGGGTGGATATTCTAATTCCTGATGGGGTGAACTTCAAGATAAAGTGGAATCAAAGAGATAAGGAGAGCCATTACCTAGGAGTTAAAAGGACAATCCAACAAGAAGAAATAGTGATGACCAGCACACATGCACTGAACATTGGAGTATCGACTTTTATAAAAGAGAAGCTTCTGAAGTTAGAAGATCAAATCGACATTTTCATAGGAGGGAATTTTAGCATCACACTTTCACGAAGAAATAGATCATCAAAACCAAAGTCAACAAAAACAAATTTCAGAGCTGAATCATACCTTAAACATATGGACTTATTAGGTACATATATTCTACTCTTCTACAACACAGATATAATTTCAAAAGGTTGATTCTTGGATCGTTAAGTGTACTTAAGATAAGGATAAGGTAGTGAGAGGTCCAATATTTCCTTTTGCATTCAACATATGTGCACTGAATACATTAAGCTTAGGCATTAGAGTTATACACATTAACATGATCTATTAAGCTGAATCAATGTCAGTTTCATATGATTCAATTTAATATTCCAGGATTTGAAATAACTTACAGTAGAACATTAAAATTATGAAAACAAATGTTTTTGAGATTGGGTTGCATTTCTGCTTCATATAAAAATGATGAATACCCCTGTAGATGATACCTATCCTGACCTGTACACTTATAGAATGGCTGCAGTACTGTGTGGATATAGTAGAAAATAGATTAAGAGAAAATATCTACTTATGCAATAAACAAGTAGAGAATTGATAACAGTAGTGAAAGTTTCAGTTTTCTTTTTCCATCACAATTTAGATTACATGGTATGCTAGGGATTTATTACATTAGGAATTGATTTAAAAACTGAGATCCATAGGATTCACTTCAGATGAGATGTGAAGGATAAGTGGTGCAGGCTGTACCAACCAAACCAGCAGTCCTGGAAATCAAGAGTAGCCTTCTGGATGGTTGGGTGGGCCAGGGGGCTGGTGGGCCTACACCTTTTTGGATGTGAGTAAATTTGCAAGGTTTTTGGGTTTCAACTGTTTTTGTGGTTACAGTTGCCTCATATACTATCTCTTCTACTTTTTTTTAACTGCAGTATGAATGATCTAAGAAATTTTCTGCTTGCCTCTCTTTCTTTCTTTCTTTCTTTCTTTCTTTCTTTCTTTCTTTCTTTCTTTCTTTCTTTCTTTCTTTCTTTCTTTCTGTTTTGTGCAGGGGTTGAGTGTCCAGTTCAGACTTGTAATGATCCTTCTGTTTTCAGCCTCCCCAGGAGGATTACAGAAGTGAGCTACCAGGCCTGGTTCAGTGGCCGGTTCAGTGCCCCTGGGGCTGTAGGGCTGGCACAGCATGTGGTGCTGAGTATCAAACCCTGAACTCTGCACTTGCCTAGGCTTCAGGCTGTTTGCTATCACTCCTGTGGCACTCCTCACACTGGCTGTAATTTAAGAGCATGCACCCCCATCCACATACATGCATGCACGCTCCATGCAATGGCCTTTTAATGCTTAGTCTGTATGTGGCTAAAATTTTAGGAAAAACAGGCTCCTGACCAAAATTACTTCTAATTTGGCTGAATAGAATGCAATTATTAAAACATATAAACCAGCCGTAAAAGCAATTGCTATTCACTATTTAATTTAATTGGAAAAATCTTATAAAACATGTTTTAATAAAAATGATGTAAAACAGTATTCTTTATAGGAAATTAAATTTAGTGGTTAATATTTTATGATGGTGAGTTTTAATTAGGAAAACTATTAAAATGTTTTCTAGCCTGAGCACTAAATTCCCAAATGAAATTATGTTGTCTTGCATAAGTCATTTTCTTTGTTCTGTGTGTTTGTTTTCCTTTAATTGTTGAAATTGCTTAGGAGATTTGCCATCTATCTATCTATCTATCTATCTATCTACGGAGAGAGCTCTCTTTTTATATCAATAATGAGCTACCTTTATAAGCAACACTTAAAAAGCAGGAAATTGCAAAGAATATTACAATAAATTGAAGGAAGTTTTGATTGTTAAATTCTTCCATAAGGTTGCTTTGAGAATCATTTTGTACATATGTGTATTTAATCATTTGAAATTGCTTTTAAACTGTAATTATCCAAAAGCAGAACTGTGGTTTGGCTTAATCTAATACAAAAGTGTGAAAAAAAAGATGCTTAGCTATGCTTTGGTTTAAAATGCTTTTGCAAAAAATATTATTTTTTAACTTACACATAGAGTTGCATTATTTAAAGTTTGCTCTACTTGCTTACCTTGAACCTGTTCGTTTTTGGCACTTTAGCCGTATCACACAAACACTCTTCAATATAAATGAATGATTATTTATAGCACTGCATTATTTATTTCAGTCTGAAGGGTGGCATACCTTAGATACCAGTCTTAGCTAGGTTTTCAGAACCGTGAGGAGAAATTGGCTTGGTTCCAAGCTTATTTTGAAGTCTCTGATAAAATTAGTGAAGGATGTCAGATTAATTTGTAGTTTTACGTACTTCTGTATGGGTTCTTTGTTTTGAGATATTGCTCTGGGGTTTGTCATTCTCTGCATGTCTGTGTTTCCTTCCATGTATGTTTGCGTAGAGCCAGTGTTTAAAGTTCCAGCTTCTTCCGGAGAAGCCAAAATCTATTAGAATCAAGACCTGATAAAAATCCTCTGTGGTCCAAGTGCCTGCCTGGCAAGATCATGGACCCAGGTTTAATACTCAGAACTGTGTGCTGTGCTGGACCCGGAAGCCCAGGTTTGCTATACCAGCCCCCAGAATCAGGCATGATGGTACACATCTGTAATCTTGGCACTAGGAAGGCTGAGACAGGGGGATCACTATGAGTTTGAACTGAGTGATGTGACCCTGTCCAAATAAATAAATTTAAAATTAAAAAATACATCCTTGGGTTTTGAATACTATGTTTTATATGTTAACACATAAATAAGATTGCGTTTTATGTTTCCAGAAATATATTCAAATACACATATACTTTTTGTGCATGTGTTCAAATAAATTTCTACCCTCATCCCTATCAAGGGGTTACAACCACCTGAATTTTCTCCATTTAAGGCTCTTCTTTGGCTGTCTTTTCATTCTTACTGAAACTAGTATTGCAAGACAGCTGTACAAACTGATAAATCAACTGCAGTGTGAGGCTAAAAGCACTTGCCCACAAAAATACTTGAGACGTGTGTAGAGAATGTAGTTGTATTTTGGGTTAGTAAAGAGAAAATAGAACTAGCTAGAGGGTACTAAAGAGAAATTGAACTGATATTTCAGTATACTTACTATAAATTGGCACTATAGTTGCTCTGTTGTGAGACTCACTTGATTGGATGGCTTTGGCAAGAAACAAAACACACCTCCTGATCTTTTTTTTTTACCTCTCTGTGTGTGTGTGTGTGTGTGTGTGAGAGAGAGAGAGAGAGAGAGAGAGAGAGTCAGAGAGAGACA